>PVIU01010353.1:0-70594 GCA_004026605.1 Ondatra zibethicus | reverse complement strand
TAAGTGCTTGGTGACCTTTATTTTATAGCTAGGGTCCACTAATGAGTGAGTACATACCATAATCATCTTTCTGGGTTTGGGTTACCTCACTCAGGATAGCGTTTTCTATTTCCATCCATTTGCATGCAAACTTCAAGATGTCCTTGTTTTTTACCGCTGAGTAGTATTCTAATGAGTATATAATCCACAGAGTATATAATCCGGGCAGAGTTAGTATTTGAAAAAATAAGTAGTGCAATAATATACTTAAAAATTCTCAGATTTTTTTTAAAAAAACAAAACAAAACAACAACTTATTATTTGATTGTATGAAAGAACGCATCCCAAATGTGTTTGTGAAAACTGACAAGCCTGGATTAAACGCTTCAAATAGAGAAGAAAGTCTGTGGTAAGGGTAATAATCACGGCTGGCTTCAAGGGAGGAGCATTGAAGGGCACAGGCTATGGAGGCAGGGTGTGATCTGCTATGGGGTCCTACAGTCACGAGGTACCATTAGCAACAGCGTCAAAATTCATGACGCTACCACAGCAGACAAATCAGAGAGAAGAGGAGTTAACAAAGCTGGGAGACCTCAGCTCTTCCACTAACATCTAGCAAATCACAGCAACCAAGACAGCCACTTATGTATACCTGTGCAGAGAGCATCAATGCGGTGTATTTGATACGTGCACATGTCCATATGTATTGTGTGTATGGTATGTATAGGGACAGAGAAAAGCCTGCGTCTGAAGGGAACTTTCCCTACCTTTTAAGTATCCATAAAGCACAATGAATCCATGATTGAGATTCCGTCTCAAAGCAGACTCTTGCTCTCGCGCAGGAGGAGGTGGTCACACCTGACTTTCTTTCTATTCATCAAGCAGACAGTTGGGAAAATGTCCTTAGTTTCGACTTCATTTTCTTAGTGGTACTCGGAAGTATCCTTGAAGTACCCAGAGAGCCTCCTGCAGCTGCTGGGGTTCCTGGGTGTCAGTTTGGGAAGCCTCTGTGCATGTACCAGACATGTCCTGGGTGGGGAGAGCTATGCACATGTACGGGGCACGCCTGTCCTTCTGAGTGGCAGAACCACGTGCTCCAACATGGCTCTGTGCTTGGCCCTTAGAAGTCAGCTCCTACTTTCCGGGGGAAAGCATGGACAAGAAGGCAGCCCGGGTCTTGGGTCTAGTGCATGTGGAAGCAGGATCAATCCCAGGACTGAGTGGTACCCGGGACCCTAGGACTCAGGTGGATGGAAAGGGAGCAGATACCTGAGATCCCTCTAGAAATGCAGAGGTACATCCTTCACACAGGAAATAAAGTGGTTTCCACGAAAGAAACCAAAGATTGCTGGGGGAGGCAGGCTGTACAGGGGACACAAAGTGGGCATGGGGTCCCATCTGCCAGAGCTGGTGTGGCCCCATCTAAAGAGTGTCAGCTCTCTCGGGGGATTGGCCCTGTCGAACACTGTTCTGCTTTAACTCTGTTTCCTACTGTCCCTAGCCTTTGGGGACCCCAGTCTTCAAGCATATCACCCCTCGTGAGAAAAGTCAGCGTGGCTCTAGGCCTGTGACATAGGACTAGGCGTCTGGGTGTAGCATCTTCTGAGCCGGCGTCCGTCCCTCATCGCTTCCACTACTGGTTTGTTCTGTGTTTTTTCCTCTTTCAGATCGCCTTATCTTCCCTTTGATTGCCTGTTAAGTAGCTGCCGATCAGTATTTGTGACCACATGACAAAATTCCCTACGCTATTTGTCACTGGGGTACATTGTCCTAGTAGAAATACAATCCTGACGGGTGAGACAGAGTAGGCACCTGTCCCCTTCTTTTCCCTACTCAGAGGCCTGGGGGTGGTGGCCCTCGAGGCAGAAGGATGCCTGTCAGTTCAAGGCCTGTCTGGTTTCCATAGCAAGTTCCAAGACAGCCACGACTACACAGAAAGATCCTGTCTCCAAGTCACAAATTGTTAGGATACCTACAATCAGAAGCTGTGATGTGTTCTGTGCACTTTGGAGGTTATTCTGCTCGTTATCTTCCCGGCATCAGGAAGGGGCCCTGGTAAAGTGCATCACCCCCGGTGGGCAGATATCTGGGCCTTGGTCCTTTGTCTGTCACAGTGACTAACTCAGGACCCCTGTGGGCCAACTGCTAGTCTAGAGCCAGCCCAAACCTGCCTCTTCATGAACACTAAGATTTTTTTTTTTTTAAATCAAATGGTAGGCCGGGCGGTGGTGGTGCACGCCTTTAATCCCAGCACTTGGGAGGCAGAGGCAAGAGGATCTCTGTGAGTTCAAGGCCACATGGTCTTACAAGAGCTAGTTCCAGGACAGGCTCCAAAGCTACAGAGAAACCCCGTCTCAAAAAAAAAAAAAAAAACCCAAAAAAATCAAATGGTAGAAGGGAATGCATGGAGCAGAGTCATCCCTGATACATTGATCATAGAACAGTGGGCAGGTCTGCGAGCAGGGTCCTTGTCATTGCCAACAGAACAGGCTTCTCTGTGGATATCATGAGATTTGGAGAGGATCATGTCAGAAGTAGCATCTAAGGGTTTGAAAAAAAGCAAACCATGGGCCCAGGGACAAAAACGTTCACCCTTAGAGTTGCCTGAGTAAACTGAGGGCAGCTTCTCTGGGCCAGCATTGTTTCAGAGGAGGAGTGAGGCTTTCATGTGCCCTGGGGTTTTGCCACACTTTGGTCTGTATCTCATTATTAAGGAGGCCACCTCTTGTTGTTTAACAATGTGGCAGAGGTGCTAGGGCCCATCGCTATTACACTGCCATCTTTGTTTGGATAGTCTCTGAGCCAAGAATGAAGTGCATGTTTTTTAAGTGATTGGAAAAGAAATCTGAAGAATTTTTCATGACACAAAAGAGTTACAAGAAGCTCAAAAAAGTATAAAAGAGTATAATTAGAATCTATTACGCTCACTTATGCCTGTGGAGTTTTCTAGTACAATCTACCATCTGGCCCTTTGTAGAAAAGTTTTGCCAGATGAAGCCAAATTCATTGACTTTGTTGTCCAAGTTGAGCCAAACCATTGAAGGTTTTGATCTTATGTGATCAGGCAGTCATCCTCATGCTCCCTGGATTCCTGAAGTTCTCTCAAATGTTAGGATTCTTCAACTACATATAGGAGAGAGAGAGAATGGGAGGGAGGGAGAAGAGAGGAGGAGGAATCTGATGGGTGGGTTTGAACCTGCTGATCTCATGTCTCATGGACTTCCCGCTGGTGTTGTGGTCTTCAAGCAGTTGCTCAGTGCTGTGCCCACCCCAAGGGTGAGCATGCAGAGATCTGGCAGCGTGTGGCATCCAGATATCATTGTATCGAGGTGTTTTGCCACATTATAGGAAACACATCTTTATCATTTCATGCTTTGAGGTCAAGTCCTTTGGACCATTTCCAAAGGAATATGTGCACAAATACTCGCGTCTTGTATATTCAGATAGATTTGTCTTGCTAAGAAGTCAATGTGTGCCCCTGTGGACTGTTATGTGGCCTGAAGGGCATGAAGCATATTCATGAAAACTCAGAGGACTCCGCCTTTTCAAAGGGGAAATTATTTCTGAGGAATTTTGTTTTCTTTGATGAATCAGTTTAGACTCCTCTTAGAAATCCTAAAATAGTTGGATGGTAAAGGACTGGGTTAGTGTGAGCTTTGGTTCAGGGCCACCCTAACTGCTCTGTGCCCTGAGTAGTGGCCTGGGAGGGATGTGATCCTCGCTCTTTCTCTGTGCCTGGAACTCAGGAAGTTTGCCAAGGGGAAGTAAAGGTATATATGCTTTGTAGAAAAACGATAAATCGATACAACTATCCTTACCAACAGCAAGAAAGTACGCAGTTTCAATCTAACTGTGGAATGCATTGCTAGGGACAGTTATGGGACATTCCAGAATACTGTTTTGCTCCTTGAAACATTCTGGAACTTAAACATCTGAAATCTGAGATTTGGCACCTCCACCTTGGAGCGCCCAGCGTGGAGTGCCCAGTCCTCTTCCCACCACACGCTCTTCAGGCCACCGGAGCCTTTCTTTAGCAGCGAGTTCCTGAACTCTTTCCGCGAACCCTTACCTTCTTTACACCCCTTTTCACCCATGGCTCCTACCGGCAAACTCTGCTTCCTTCACAGTTTCAGAGCAGAGATGGGGAGAGCCTCCTCCGGGCCCAGCAGAGCTGCTCACATGTCCACACCTGATGCTTTTGCTCAGTCCCCTTCTGATTCCCACAGCTCCAAGTCCCGGAGTCTAGGGGAGGAGACACACGCCAATGATTACAGCTGCGCACTGTCCTTCACCAGCCTTTCCCAAAGCGACGGCTGCATCCTGATGTTGTCCATGTCTCTTCTTCCTTGCAAACCCTGAGCACAGACAGACAGAAATGCCTGCCTCCCTCTCCGGGGGTTAAGAATGGTGAATCAGAACACACCCTTCCCTCCTGTCTGTGGGGAGAAGGAGGCCTTCCCACAGCATCTCCCCTCCCTTAGGTGTGTTCCCTCTGACTCTATCCCCTTCCACATAGGCCCTCCTGGTTGCATGTAGATAGATCCACTGTTTTCTCTCTGTGAAGCACTGACATTTTTCATGTTTGTTTGTTTGTTTTTCAGATGAGTTGGCTTTTGATCGTAGTGTTTAGTTGCCTGGGAATTGTAAGCTTGTCATGTTTCCCAGTTAGGAAGGCAGCATCTCTCACACACGTTCCTGGGTTCTAGTATTGGTGTCTGGCTCCTCACTGATGCATTTACCTTTTTGACAATTCAAGTTGTGTGCTGTGTGGTAAGGACTTTTACCATTTTTTCCATGAGACAATCCTGTCTCAAATATTACTTATACCCTTCACACCTAGATGCAGAGGATCCAGTGTTGGCTTCTGTGTTCCATTAACCTCCAGTTTGTGCCATCTCCAGCATTGCATTTGAGACATGCTAGGCTTTTCCCCTGAGGACCAGCTTTCATGGTGTCAGAAGGCGCCATTCAAGCTTCCGAAGGAGGGAAGCACTCAGTAGTCCTCCCCAGCCTTGATGCCTGTGAACCACAGCATTGACCAGCGTGACCCAATAACCCTAAGGTGCAGTAGTGGCATGCACATCTTGGTGGTCACCAACAATGCTCTAATTGGACTTGTGGCCTGCTCAGCAAGCAGGAAACAAGACCTGGCTATAAAACCTATCCAACTGTCAGGGATCTTGGGGGAGATCCGATAACCACCATTTTATTAACCCACCGTAATGATCCTTTACGCCACTATTTGTTCTTATACTCGTGGATGAGTGTACCTGTCACCGTCAGCAACACCTGAGACCCTTGTAGAAACCCACAACTAACTGACAATGCAGAGCAGTGGAGCCCAGCCCCAGTGGGTACCTCTGCAATGCAGCTCTTGCACCTAAGGCTCGGGGATCATTGCAGAAGAAGGGACATAAAGATTGTAAGAGCCAGAGAAGCAGGAAGCTTGCCGCGAGACTGTATCACCTAGAAATGTCTGATGCTGTGCCCATGAAGTCTAATGTGGATGCCTTAACATGGTCTGAATAAGGACCAAACCAGCGGGGGTGGTGATGTGGAAGGGGGAGACTCCCAATGACTCAGGCCTGGACAAAGCTGCAGGCAACTGAGGAAGACTGGAGAGGGAGATTATCACACCAGTCGATTACCCAGAACCAAATGGCCAGCCCCAACATAGACATATAAGAAAAACTCCATGGACTAAGCAGGTTGTATGTATGTATTTAGAAACACACACAGCAACAATTAAAGAAAAAGAGGCCACGAGTTTGCAAAAAGCAAGGGGAGTATGCAGGAGGACTTAGACGGAGGGAAGGGAAGGGGAATGATGTGATTAGAAATTATAAATTAAGGAAAAGAGATTTTCTAGGCTGAAATACCTCATCTTCCTCTCGTTCAGCATTTCCTGGTGGGTCCCAAAGCAATTGTCTCTGTACACATCTCCCAGGGTTCCATAAAGAGAAGGTCTTCATGTGGGGGGCACCCTGGCCGCCATGTTTCTAGAAGTGGGGTTCTCTAGTGGTGCCAGTCACCTGACATGGTGAAGTAGGGACGAGGGGACTGTTCTGACTCTTTCTTACCCCATCTTCTCAGGCACCCTGAGCCTCCCACAGCCTCCCTTGTGGCTCCTGGTCCCCCGTGTTACTCTCCTCACTCTGTACCTCAGAGGGAGCACTCTGTGAAGGCTGTGCCTGGCCTCGGTGTGGGCGTGACTGATGTTTGGATCTACTGAGGGCAGAACACAGGCCAGGCAGGGAGCCCGCAGGCAGGGTGGGACAACCATTGCAGTCAGTGCTGAGGGCAGCATGAGGCCTGCTTCCTCTACCACCGTCTAGAATACAGGGTTCAACACAGAAGCAAGAGCGCCATCTTGCCTTTTGTTGACGTTTGTGTAGGGCTCATATCCACCTCTTAAGGCACTACAGCAGTCCATGTCCCCTATTTCTGGAACTTCACCCATGACACTGGTCCCCTCTGAAACATCACTGTCAAATGGACCAGGACATGACATCCAGGACTTGTTTGTTCTTTGCCTCTGGTGTCACTCCTAGTATGAATGTGACTCAGTGGTGTGTTGGGCAAGGGCTGGCTGCTGCTTTCAGCACGCGTGAGTTGCTGTCTGCTCTCTTTTGTGTTTGGCCACTCCTAGGAGCTTGTATTCTTCAGCTCCCTCTGTATCACGCATGAGTGTTTTTATATTTCTGCCTAGGGCTCTGACCTAGATATCCACTTTCCAGTCATTTAAAAGAATAGACACACCCAGCAGCTGCTTCCTGCTTTCTTGAACAGCCTGACTACACTGCCATCTCACCAACTGGCCATAAGGACCTCTGCTCCATGCTCCTCCAAACCTTTCGGATATATATTATTCAATGGAACCCGATTTTATTAAAGACACACACAAGCAAAGGACTTAATATCTTCATGGGTATGAACCCCAGATGTAGATCTGGCTGCTTTTCTGGTTAATAGGTAGCTGCTTGGCTGCCAAGGCACTCTGTGAATCTAGGCCTCCGTAACTTGAAAAGAGAGAAGGGGTGGTTGTTTTTTAGATCTCGAGGGCAGTGGGCCACACTCAGGGATAAGTATATGGCCTGCATCAGAGAGCATGTGTGCTGGGTACAGAGACTGAGAGGTACAGAAGGGTGGGCCCTACATGATTACTGTGAACTCTGACCCCAACCTTAAGTCATCTATAAGTATCATCTCTTTGTCAATTAGCCCTAAAACAAAACAAAAACAACAAGAAAAAACAGATTGTGAGTCAGCTTTCTATCGCGGTGGCAAAATACTTGAGAAATTCAATGGTTTGAAAGGTTCACTTGGCTCCCAGTCTCCAAGATTACAGTCCATGGTCACATGCTTTAGGAGTCCGCTGCTTTAGGCTCGTGAGGAGACAGAGCATCACAGTGGGAAAACGCAATAGGAGGAGCTGCTCATCATGGCTATAGGGAAGCAGGCGGAGGAAAAGAGGTGGGAAAGGCCTGGAGTCCCATCATTCCTTCCACTGAACTCACGTCCTCCCTCAGATCACACTTCTTAAAGATCCCACCTCCCAATAGTGCTGTCATCTGGGGAGCAAGTTTTCACCACAAGGCCTTCGGAGACATCAATGGTGTCAGTAGTGGTGTCCTATTCATGCCTCATGTCACCATGCTGGTGATGCCTCTCCTATCTGCTTCCCTTTCTCTTTTTCGCTCCTGTCAGTTTGGTTAGAGGTTAATTTTATTAATCTTTGAAAACTGTAAGATTTAAATGGATTGGGGGCTTCTCATTACATACCTCAAGCTAAACTGTAGCCTGGGAGGCCTTGAACTCTCAGCCTTCCTACCCCAGCCTCCTGTGTGCTGGGTGTTATAGGCATGCGTCCACATACTCAGTGAGGAAGTACTGGCTTTGGTTTCCCTAAACTTGTTTCCCACTCATTTATGTTCTGTTGTCATTCATTCCTGTGGATTTGTCTACTTTTGTATGTGTCTGTGTCTTTCCTGTGGCATTTGGTTTGTGTTGCTTTTTCATTCCAAAGCGACAGCATCCTGTTGTCTTGCCTGACATCTTACTGTTTTCTTTCTGTCCACATCTCCCTTCTCTTTCCTATCTCTTGGCTGAAGTCCCATTCTTTCCTTGTTTGTAAACCAGCTATTCACCGCTGACCGAGGTCTTCTATTCACCGCTGACTGAGGTCTTCTTACCTCTGTTGCTTTGTGATCCCTGCCATCTTGGTTTGTTTGTTTTCTTTTTACATTTTTTATATATACATTGGTGCTTTGCCTGCATGTATGCCTGGGTAAGGGTGTTGGGTCCCCTGGAACTGGAGTTACAGACAGCTGTGAGCTGCTATATGTGTGTTGAGACTTGAACCCAGGACCTTTGATAGAGCAGTCAGTGTTCTTAACCACTGAGCCATCTCCCCAGACCCCCATCTTGGTTTGTTAACAGTTTTTTTTTTCTGTTTTTTTATTTCTGAAGTCTTCCTGCTTCTTGGTGTCATGACCAATTTTCCTTACAGTCTGGGTGTTCGGGATATTGTATTGATATGGAATCTTAGATAGACAGCTATTATTTTAACAGGCCTGTTCTGACCCCAGCAGAGGAATGGAGGTGCCACCTCCATGATGCAAAAAGGAGAAAATGATGGTTGAGTGTGCAAGTCCCAAACGTGGCTTTATTGATCCCTAGGGGAGGAATGTCGCCATGGCAACTGCATGATGGCTGAAATCCTTGCTGTCCATCAGGCAGTGGACACTACTACAGGGGTATCCCACAGCAGGGCCTTCTGATAGCCTTCAAGGAGTTCTGTGTTTACTCCAGCCGCTGACTGCCATGGCAGACGTGTAGGGCAGTCTTCTCTGTGATGCATGGCTGGAGCAGGGCCCTGTCACTGCTCTCTGGCCCTCCTGCTCTTTGGCAGGCTTTTGGGCATCTATGGGAACTTCCCTGAGAAGAAGATGCATGCCTTTGGTGTTTCTGAGTTGCTAGCTTCTTTAGCTCCAGTCTATCATAAACAAGGCAGGAATAAAACCCAGACCTCACTCCTGTGTTGTTCCTTAGGTTGAGGTCCTCCAACCTGCCTTTCTCTAAGCTTTCTTAGTCCTCCTTACTGAATGCCAAGTGATGTTAACTATCCTCAGGGCCTGTGTCTGTCTTCAAAGTAGAAGAAGGTTGACATAGTGTGCTTTGAATATTAAATGTCCTTCACTGGCTCATGTTTTAAAGCCCTTGATGCCAGTTGGTGGTAGCATTTGGGATATAGGTGGACACATTAGCTGCAGGAATGAAGTCACTAGTTACATTCCTTTGAGGACTGTAACTGGTTCTCCATCTATTCCTCACTCTTTGCTCCCTGTCCTCTGTGGTGTGAGCCTCTTCTCTGCTTCCTAGTTGGCATGAGGTGAACAGCCTCTTCCTCCACTCTCCTGCCACCATGATAATTTACCAAGGCTCATGGGGCCAAACCATCGGAGACCGAACCTTCTAGAACCATGAGCAAAAATAAATAGCTTCCACTCTAAGTTGTCACAACTATATAAAAACAACTAATTCGTTACAGAATATATGTACCTTTCAGGATGAAACAAAAAGAGAAAACATTTGGCCATAGATCCAGACACACACAAGTGTATGCATGTGCACATTTGCTGCCATAAGGGCATAATGCCATTAGAGCCACGACTCTAAGAACAACGTCTCAAGGTGCTCTCTAATATGTCACTGATGCAAAGCCAGGGCCGTCTCTATGGCTGCAGCAGTGGAGTTGCTTTGAGTATAGCTCTGAGACAAGCTTTGGCATAAAAGGCTGGATGAGTCAGAGCCTTTCAGAGATTGGGAGACTCAGTCACGCATTAAGTGCCGTGTATGTATTTTCACAGCAGTGAAAGACCGCAGATAGGTGGGAAAAGCAAAACAGACATTGTGTGATGACTTGAGGATTGCGTGTACTCAATCAAGTCGTCCTGGTTGACTACTAGCCCATTAGGATTTTGGATATTACTTTATATCGAAGTATATCTAGCTCAATAAGAGGATGCATCATCATCTGAAATTCTTAAAGAGATGTCCTTCCATCTAGAAAGTCATAGTTTTTCTGTGCACACTATGGGCCTTTCAACACCCAATTTATGCTCACCTGTGATGAGTCAGAAGACAGGCAGACTCTGAAGTGTCATCTGAGAGCGACTTCCCGGTGACTGTTCCCGCTGTTCTCACTCGTGCACAGAGGGAACGGAGCTCACTCATGCGCCTGCAACCCAGGAGCTGGCTGACTGGAGAACACGCCAGATTCAATTCATCCTGCTTAGCTGTTTGACACTTACCCTCCTAACCCACTTCAGAGGAGGTTCTTGTTCAGTTCCCTTTGCTAGTCCGACTCGTGTGAGCAGAGACGGCGTGGAGAATGACAGTGCAGGCCAGTAGCGATCATCTGAAGCATGTCCTCTCTCCCGTCTTGGATTCATTGTTAAGCACATGCCGGGTCTTTCCTTTTGACTTCTGAGTTTCTATTCCTCATGAATGAAGATAGCAATGTGTTCCATGGGAACAAAGCCAGAAGAGCACTCTGGGAAGTCCAGGGAAAGTGGATGAAGCCCTGTTCTTTTCCAGGTAAAAGGAGGAGAGCACGCTTAGGGACATGCTGACGGTGAACAGTGTCAGAAAGTTACACACGCCATCGTCAGCTCATGGCCTGTAGTGCAGGCATGACCCTGTTCTTCTGACTCTGCTAGAAATGGTGGCAGATGAGCCCAGTGTGCCTCTGTCCCAGCTGTCCACATCTCTAGCTCAACTGGACTTAGTGCAGTTTCCCACTCAGTTTTAAGTTTCTGTCAAACAAACGACACAAGAAAACCTGTGTTGGGAACATCAAGTCAGAAGTCACCTGTCCTCCAGATGGAATCATATTTGAGAGTAGACAGGTTCCATGGTTTGGGGATGTGAGTTACTGGGGTAAGCACCCTGGAGTAGCTGGAAGTGTTAGTTCGCAGCAAGGCTATGACAGTTTGTTGCCTGATGACAAATTATAGATGAAGTTTTTCTGTGTCCCGACAGTCACTCCCAAATAACCACATGATACTTAATATAAATTACAAATGCTTGGTCAATAGCTCAAAGCTTATTACTAACTAGCTCTTACAACTCAAGTTAACCCATTTCTATTAATCTATGTATTACCCTGTGGCACGAGGCTTTACCCGTCCTCCAGCATGTCTTGTTCCCTCTGTGTCTCCTGGCATCTCCACTGACTCCACCCTTCTTCCTCCCAGCATTCTCAATTTGGCTGTCCCGCCTATACTTCCTGCCTGGCTACTGGCCAGTCAGTTCCTTATTAGCCAATGAGAGTGGTATATATTCATGGTGTACAGAAGGGTTATTCCACAGCAACGCATGCTTTTTTCTTGTAAAAGATGTCACTGGCCACCCTCTGCCATGTTAAATTTTATGCTGGCACCAATGCAGGAAGAATAGAAGTTTCAAAAAGAAAGGTCTTTGCCCCCAAATGATTAGTACATTTCTGCAGTGTTAGAGATTAAACCCACAACCTTATCTATGCTAGGGAAATGCTCTATACGGAACCATGTCCCCAGGCCCCTGGAGTAATTTTTAAGACCCCTAATTCTCATCAGTGTTCTAGTGAAAGAGACCACTTGTCATGGCATAACTTCTGAGTGTTAAGGATTTCCCGTGGAGATTCCAGGGAACCTCACTGGGGATTTGGTCTGAGACTAGACATGAAGTGTAGGCTTCACACGTCCTTCAGAATGGAACACGGGGGCAGAAACAAGCTGAGTTAAATCAGGCGTTTTCTGGGTCCCAGAGGAACGCA
The DNA here is from genome assembly GCA_004026605.1 of Ondatra zibethicus. Lineage (NCBI taxonomy): Eukaryota > Metazoa > Chordata > Mammalia > Rodentia > Cricetidae > Ondatra > Ondatra zibethicus. Next base: position 58,797 of record PVIU01010353.1, on the reverse strand, counting down.
AGCATTGTAATGAATTGGCTATAAACTTAAATACAAATGTGTAGAGGTAGTTATAGTAGAGAAGGTTTCCTTTTCTCTATTTGTATAAGATGAAGAAGCACTTTCCCTTGCTGCAGTGGTCATGGTTATCACCATGAAGACACCTTCTCAGTCGCCTTCTCCTTCCGACTCCCACCGTCTGGCACTGCTGGCTGTGGTTATCCTTGGCCTCATCCTGCTCTTCTCTTTTCTCTGCTGCGATCTTAAATGTGCCCAGACATTTGCTGCCATTAGAGTCACAGTATTTTAATTTTTCTGTTCCTTCCCACTACCCTTTGCCTGTAATCTGGCCGATAATTTGTCCTTTGCTGCTACAGGGAAATTGCTTCTAGAAGAAGATTTTTATTTACCTTCTTAATGAGCCAGCAATTATGTTCTCATTGAAAACTATGCTGCTGTTGAAATCCGTCCTGGTTAGTTTTATGTCAACTCGATAGAAGCTAAAGTCATCTGGAAAGGTAAAGTCATCTCAGTTGATGTAGCCTCAATTGAGGAAATACAGATTAGCCCATGGGCAAGCCTGTGGGGAATTTTCTTGATTAATAATTGATGTAGGAGGACCCAGGCCACTGTGCGTGGTGCCACCCCTGGACAGGCGATCCACAGTTATGTAAGGAAGCAGGCTGAGCCAGCCATGAGGAATGAGCCAGTAAGATGCGTTTCTCCTACTCCACTTCCTACCTCCAGGTTCCTGCTTGAGTTCCTGCTCTAACCCCCCTCAGTGATGAACTAAACCTTCTCCTCTCCAAGTTGCTTTGGTCATGGTGTTTTATTACAGGTAGCTTGAACTCTCTTGGCGATCTTGAAATCTCATTAAGTTTGATTTGCTGAACTCTGTGGAGATGTGCATACATACAGCTTTCATGCCTTGTATGCAGATTTCTGCCAGTCTCCTTCTTTACAGCCTTCATGCCACTAAGGTCTATTCCCTTTCCTTTTCTTGTACCCTCCCTCATCTAACCCCCACAGAAGGCATCCATTGTCCTATATTTAACATATATGATGCCAATGAGCAACTTGCTTCTGATGTTAAAGTTCCTCTGTTAAATGTGTGGCTTGCTGAATTTTTCTCGGGCATGCCAAGCGGATGTTTCCTCCATGCCTTGTGCAGAGCTCATGCAGAGGTAGTGTCCAGTTCAGGCCTGTAATTCACAAGACTCCCTTTGGCTAGAAAGGAGGCTGTCTGAATTATCCAAGATAGCAGCAACACAGACGAAGATAGACCGACCAGAATGTTTAGGGGGCCTGGAGAGGTGGCTTGGCAGGTAAGAGCAGCCTATTCCTCTTACAGAGGACCGAGCTTTGATTCTCAACATGCACACAGCAGCTCACAAGTTCCAGGGGATCTGACACCCCCCCTCAGAACTCTGGGGGCACCAGGCACGCATGTGTATAAACATATACATGCCAGCAAAACTCTCATACAAAGGGAGAAATGCTTACTGTTTACAGGTCAGTGTGAGTTGGAGATGCTGGATTTGGGAAATGTGGCAGAGGGAACGGCTCCTCCGTCAACTTTATACATAAATGGACAGACATCGTTTGTTGAGCGAGGGGAATATTGTTGTAGCATTAACTCTGACCATAATCAGATTGAAATGCTTTGGAGATGCACTCCAGTTGGCACTGGAGATAGACCCCAGACTGCGTAAGAACAGGCTGGCTGAGTGACAGACATGAATGTCATTGACAGCTGATGGTGGCAGAAAGACAGCCAGTCAGTGGGAGCCTAGGAACCTTGGAGGCTCCTTAGGGACAAACACAACAGCAAAAACAGAAGCAGAATTAGGGAAATGGATGGAAATGCATACCCCTGAAAGAGCCTGTGCCATTCAGAGTCAGTCCCCGAAAATACCAAGGACTTGGGTAAATACTGGATGAAGGGCTGGCAATGTAGCTTGGCAGGATATTATCTGCCTAGCACAGGCTCTAATGTTCAGAATGGGCTTTGCCATTGGACACTTCAGTTGTTTATATTTTTGTGGACAATACCAGCATCAGCTCAAAAGCATTGCTACAGATGTCTCTACACTTCACCGTTTAGTCTCGATTGCGGCATGGTAGTGACTTCGCCGCATGGAGGAAGGGAAGGAATCCCAAGGGAGTTTGTTAAAGGCCTTGATCTTAATCCCCAGGCACTTGCTGAGATCTCCAGGTTCTTATATTCTGGAATGCAGAATCGGACGAAGGATGTATTGATAACAATAGGAGCAGGCACAGTTTGTTAAGGAAGAAAGGGCGTCCCAGAGAATGGAAGTAAAGTGGAGAGCTGGGGCAGGGCAGAGACTCAAGGGTCAAGATCTTTCACGGGTCATCATATATAGCACCTGTCTTAGAAAGCTCTGCTCTATTATTGTTTTTGTTGTTGTTAGATTTTGTTTGTTTTTTGCTTTGTTTTGATAACTGCAGACTGAATAGGGAGGAGACTCTAGTCTGTCCACTGACTTCTTCCATATATGAAACTTGCCCCTTTCTCCAAACACAACATGAAAATCCTCTTCATGGAATAAGGCCTTTGGCGCCTATGCGGGTCAAGGGGTCAGCCCTATGAGCATCAAGAATGACAGATAGGTGCATGAACTCTGTCCTTCAGCACAGTGGCAAGTCACAGTTCAGAGGGGGAGGACGCAGAGATGCTCATTGCTGACAGGGAGGACGTGCAGCAACGCTCGGGTCAAAGCACCACTACTGGACAAGTCGCGTGGCGTGGAGGTGTGTCTGGGCTCCAGTGGTTTTGAGGGTCCCTTCTACTTCCATTGCCTTTGCCCTCCCCCATACTGCTAACACCAATTAAGCTGCTGCTTGGAAAAATACAGAACGGGGCATACTGCTGATGTCCATTGTGTGTGTGGTGTGTGTGTGTGTTCTGCATTAATGGAATTCATGGTGGCTAGCCAATTGTGCCCATTTAAAGTGGTTGGATGGCTTGTGTAACCAAAAACTATGTTTTGTTTCCCGGCCTCCCAGACCCAAATCATCACACAGAAACTATATTAATTACAACACTGTTTGGCCCATTAGCCCAGGCTTCTTATTAATGAATTCTTACATCTTGAATTAACCCATTTCTATTAATCTATGTATTGCCACAAGGCTGTGGCCTACCAGTAAGGTTCCGGTGTCTTTCTCCTTTGGCAGCTACATTGCGTCTGTCTGATTCTGCCTTCTTTCTCCCAGCATTCAGTTTAGTTTTCCTGCCTAGCTCTATTCTGCCCTGCCATAGGCCAAAGCAGCTTCTTTGTTAGCCAACATTCACAGCATACAAAGGGAAATCCCACACCAAGTTTATATCTTTATAGGCATTTTCTAGTATTCTTATGATTTTCTCTGGGTTCCTGTAGAGCCTCATTGTTTCCCAAAGTACTTTTCTCCAAATTCTATTAAATGCCTTCCTGAAGTTGATGTAACAGACAGATAAGTCTTTTCCAGATTCTTCCTATTTTTCTGCCAGTGAAGATCTGATCAGTTGTGCCCACTAGCTCTGAATCTACACTGGGCCTCTGCTAGGATTTCCTCTGTTCTGCCCTTGATCCTTTGCAGGATAATGGAGGAAAAGACCTTGCTGCTATGGCACAACAGACTAATGCCCCTGTAATCTGAGCATCCAGCTTGTCCTTCTTCTTCTATACAGGAATTATGGCTGAGTGCTTCCATTCCGTGAGAATCACTTCATGTTCCCATATCTCTCTGAAGAATCTGAGAAGCCTCTCGGCCCCTGAGCCTATTGTGGCCACCTCCAGCTCCTCCACTGTGATGCCATCCACTCCTGGGGCCTTCCTGCATTTCACTCTCTTGATATCTTCTCTGTCTCACTCCTGCCAATATTTAATGTTTCCTCATTGTCTCTGGTGTTCGAGTGGCTGCCAAAGTGTTTCTCATTGTAGTTTACGTTGACATTAGGGTCATTGTACAGGGTGTCAAATATTGTCTCCGTCTTTGCTTTACTTCCCCTGGTTCTGCTAATAAATGACCTTGCCCACCTTTAATCACCCGAATCTGCGGAGCATATCTAGCAGTTGTCTGTCTGATAGCTTCATAGACAAGCTGTGTTTTATTATGGAGCCTAGCCTCTTCGACTGCTTTGCATATAACTTGTGCATACGGCTCTCCATCCTTCTTTGCTCTCCTTTTGTCCTCCCTGCACAGGTAGCTATGGTGTTTTGCTGCCTTCCGATTGCCTCTCCATTTGCTCTTTAGCTTCCTTCTTTCTTCTGCCAGGTTGATCGTCTCTGCAGTTAGCCATTCTACTGGTGTTGCCCTTTTTGCATAACCAGGCGTCTCCTTTGAAGCCCCTGTGTAGCTCTTTTGATTTTCCTCCCATTTGCTTTCTATATTTGTGAAGGTTGTTTAATGATTTCCCTCCTCTTTTTTCCAGTGGTTCTCTTATGCTCTCTCCACACGACTGTGTTCATCTGTTGTTTATGATCCGGTTCGTCTTGCCTGGCGTGCCTCTCCAAGTTTCAGTTGAATGCTGGCCATAACAGGTTGATGATCTGACCCTAAGTCAGCACTAGGAAATGAGTGGCTGTTTTGGATGCTAACTAAGAGTTTCCTTCTCAGCAGAATATAGTCAATTTGGCTGTATGTGCATTTGTCAGGGGATCTTAATGGTTTAGCCTGCTTGAATTTTGTGTTGGGTGTGCACAAATCATTTGCATAGCAGGGGTCAGGTGGTCGTTCCCCTCCATTGTTCCTTTGTCCGAATCCATCTGTTCCCATGACACTATAGCCCATTCTTTCTCTGGATCCCACTCTTGCATTGAAGACACCCATAACGATTAATATGCCATTCGTATGCACCCTGCTGACCTCATTCTGTAGATCTGTGTAGAAACTGTTAATGGCATCCTCTTCTCCTTCTGCTGTTGGCATGTATACCTGTATGACAATTACTGAATGTGTCATTGTCTGAAATCTGGCATAGTCAGAGTCTGTGGAGAACTAAGTGATCAGTTTAAGACAATCAAGGAGTGTTGCAGGGACGCGTCCTCTCACCACTACTCTTCAATATATTCCTGGAATTAATAAGAGCAACAGCCCTGGAGGATGAGGAGATAGGCGTGCAGATAGGTGGTGTGCGAATCATTAACTTGCGTTTCACTGACAATAGAGCACTACTTGCTGAAAGTCCAAATGAGCTGCAGGCCATGGTAAACAGAGTGGTGAAAGTCAGTGAAAGCCTTGGTATGAAAGCAAACATCAAGAAGACTGAGATACAACACATGGGAAGGGCACACGAGGATTTTAACATTGTAATAAAGAATCCAAACCTCAAGCAAACAGTCAGCTTTGTCTATCTGGGAAGAAACCTCACGTCAAAGGAGGGAACTATTTCAGACATCAAGAGGTGGATATGCATAGCAAAGTTTGCAGGTGCTAGGAAAGGTTTGGTCAGCTAGAGACATAATGACAATCAGAAAATTACATATATATATTACTTATCTTGAGCTGCCTTCTTTACAACTCCGAAACCTCGACAACAAAACGGTCTTCAGAACAGCAGCTGAATGTGTTTGAGATGGCGTGTCTCAGGAGGACTCTAGGTGTCACACGAAGAGATAGGCTCCGCAACAATGACATTAAGAGACATCTCCATCTATAGAAGGAAGTAAACTACAGAATATGGCAATGGTGCTTGAGATACTTCTGCCATGTTATGAGAATGAAGACAGCACTGCTTGGAGGAGTGCATGGGATAAAGCAAGGAGGAAGGCTCCAAAAACCGCTGGACAGACAGCACAGAGGAAGACAGGAACCTGGGTGTGACAGTAACACAAGCGTGTAGGACTGCCCAGGGTAGGAACAACTGGAGAACTGCCATAAATGGGCTGCCTATGTGTGCTTACACATCACCAGGGCATAAATGATGATGTTGGTGGGTGGCTGGTGGTACAGTCTCTTCTTTCTCATTGCACCATTCCCCAGCTGCAAAGATGTTCTCCCAGCAGTTTCCATGTGCTGGAGATATTTACAGCCACAGATCCGAGGCTTCTGTGGATGTCTTGGATGGCAGTGGGCAGCTTCACCACCAACTGTGTCACCTTGAGTGCATGGCTTGCATTCTCTGGGGCTCAGATTTCTTCAGTAGGGGACCTTCCAGTGGCAGAAGGAAATTGGAGTGTTTGAGCTACAAGAATAGAATCTCTGGAACAGAACGCCCAAATGACGGCACGAATACGTTGAGAAGAACCACTTAGCACTCATCAGGGGATGACCGGCATCCTGAGAACAAGGGACGTCTCAGCTCCTGGTCCAGGCTATGAGATCCCTCTGCTGCAGCTCCTGCCACAGTGGCTCAGTCTGCTTGGGCTTCTCTCAGGACTGGCAAACTTGCAGCCCAGCAGGTGGCCTACCATGTTACACTGGCTGCCCAGTAGAAAGAGCAGTGCTATATTAAGTAATTGACCCTAGAGTTTGGCTAAGGCAGTTACTAAAAGCGGGGTGGCTGTATCCTGGCTGTGAGCAGCTGCTTGCTGCCCTCCACTGACTGTCAGATGATCTCGAACCGGCCAAATGTTTACAAACCACACTGGAGGCTGCCTCCCTGATTCAGGGGAGTAGCGATGCTTGAGGACTAAGACCATGTTGCTCCCAAAACCGTCACCTCTGACCTAAGCGACATGCTTTCCCGGCTCCGCCGCGTCGCCTCTAGATTCTATGGGATACTGTTAGTAAGTACTTGTCATTTTGTGAAGAAACCTGTGGAGAGGGCGTGGTCAGGGCGTGGGTTCTGTCTTTGCTGGTTCTCAATCCTCTCCGGAAGCTGCCAGCCGGGCAATCACTTCTGCATAGTGATGGGGCATTTGGAATCTCTCCTCTCTCTTCTGTTACTCACCACACAGCTCCAAGTATGTCATCTGACACGTTTGCTTTGCCCCTTTCCTCACTGCATCCATTCCTGTTCTCCTTTGGGTCGTGGCTTGCAGAAGCTCCCTGACTGTGCAGCACCCGCTGCCCGAGGAGCAGGGTTTGCCCTTTCCGTCTGTGTGGCTCAGTTCAGTCACCACAGCAGATCTGTGTGCATGCTGGTCCTGGGCTCCTCAGAGCTTCTGCTGTCCCTCTCCTGCCTCCCTTCCTGGGTTATGTTTTCAGTACCGGGTGATAGTTCATGCCAACCTTGTGGCCATGGATCGGACAATGAGATCCGCTGGCTTCCTCGTCTCCCTTTGCGCACCTCCATCTGTTGCTTCTCTCCATTCTGCCTGCATTCCTCCTTCCCTCTGCCCCAAAACCAACAAGCTTCCAATGCTTTGGGAGTAAAACATGGGCTGGAGCTGGAGCAGCAGTGAGGGGCGGGCTAGGCAGGTGGGACCTCACTGGACTCTCGGGGACATTTCTTTCAACAAAATCACATGCCTGCAGGAGCTTGGTGTCTTGGGAGCCTGGTAGGGAGACAAATGTGTATAAGAGAAAATTTGGGCTGGAGGAGGTGTGTTGGGGCGGCCCTGGCATGGGGCGATGTGAGAGGAGAGCTGTTGAGGGGGAGGAGCCTGGAAGATGCCATGTTGTGTTAGAGAAGGGAAAGGTCAGGGGGGGCATTGGGGGTCATTGGAGCAAGTGGGACACCAGCGAAGGAGGCCTCACGGGGCAGGGCCATGAAAACATGCAGGGGCCTATTTCCACAGCTCCTGGAGTCACATAGCCGGTAAAAGTCACCAGAACCAATTCCCTGCCCCCTTATAAGAACTGCTAACACCTGAACCTTCTAGAAAATAGAGCTTTTTATTTTCATTATTGTGCTGGAAAACCGTCGTGTGTGTGTGTGTGTGTGTGAACTGTATGCTGCTGCCTGTCACCGGTGTGTAGTACCTAGGACCGAACTTGCAGCTTACTAAGTGCTTTCCCTCCCGTGATGTCCCTGGAGAACTACAGGCCAGGGGCTAGGGAGTAGTCAAGTGCTTGCTGAGGAAGCAGGAGGTCCTGAGTTTGATTTTCTAAAACCCACATTAAAAAAGCTTTGCATGAAGGCTGGCAAGGTGGCCCAGGGGGTAAGGATGCTTTGTGCCTCGCTTGATGACCCGAGTTCAATTCCTGCGTCTCACGTGAAGGCAGAAAGAGCCAACTCCCAAAGATTGTCCTTGGACCTTACATGTACAAGATGCCACCCACCTTCCAAATAAGTAATAAAAAAGTATTATAAGCTGGGTATGGTGGTATATTAGAAGCACCGCAAAAGGGAGACAGGAAGACCCCTGGGGTTTGCTAACCAGTCCAAATAACCGAATTGGCAAGCTCCAGCTTCAATGTCTGAAAAACTAAGGGAAGAGTGATCGAGGACGCCTGACATCCCTGTTTTACACATATGCGTGCGCACATACATCACACACGAACACACACAGTAACATGCAAACACACATAGAAACGTGTATGCATACACAATCCCCCACAGTTGAGATGTGTGGCAAACAGCTGTGTATCTGTGCACAGCAGACACCTGCAGAGGCCCCCAGTAGCAGAAGTTTCCCTGGGAGAGTGAAGAGAACAGACGCTGCTGTTTTCCACAGAGCACCTGGGTTCATTCGAAGGCCTCTGGCCACTTACATTTGAGACCCACCAGCTGCTTCCTGGACTTGCTTTGGTAAAGGAGCGGGTTCTTCTGAATAGAAGGTTTAGGTTCGATTCATATAATAATAATAATAATAAAATGGAGGTTGACCAGGGACCTACTGGATTTCTCAGAAGGTAGTGATGAAATGAGGGGCTGTTTAGGCAGCTTAGCTCCAGAGCTGCCCACAGGGCATTCTGCCCCTGGAATGAACTACCTCATTTGTGGAAGGAAACCTGAGCTGGGATAGCTGGACCTGTGGGTCAGAGATGGCATGAGCTATGTAAATCTGTGTGTGCATTGGGGGAGAGGAGAATGTGCAAAGCTGCTTGTGACTGTTGAGTTATACCTGTAGTGTCAAAGTCAAGTGGTTGCCCACAGAGGCTGGAGCAATCATTGCTGTGTGCTTGTATGCTGACTGACCTGCTGGGGTGGCCCGTGCTGCAGACTAAGGGAGCTTCGTCCTGAACAATGGTTGCTTGCTCACTCTGGATAGAGGGCCTATCCATGCCCTTTCCCATCAGGGGACATGTGTGGAATACACCATAGGAAAGGTCCTGTGGGTAGCTCAGTCAAGAAAGTGCTTAGCCCTGCCCTGAAAGCATGGGATCAGAGTTTAAACTTAAGAACTAACGTGAAAAACCCCAGACATGGTGGTACACACTTGCAAAACCAGTGCAGAGGGACTGGAAACAGGAGCATCCCTGGGGCTTCCTGGCCAGCCAGCCTAGCCTGATAAGGAAGTGACACCTAAAGTTGACCTCTGACCTTCACATGTATGCGCACAACCTACACACCTACACACACACACACACACACACACACACACACACACAGAAAGAGAGAGAGAGCTGAGGTGCTTACGTGAGGCTACTTTTCACCCTGCTCTGTGGAGTCCCTATGTCCACCCTAGAGATATGATATCCACTCACTGGCCCAGCAGAACTAGATCTGAGTGAGTCCAAGGGGTTGCCTAGGAATTTCAGAGCCAGCCTCAGCTTTGTTTGGATTAAGCACCCCCCCGCCCCATCCAGTGTGCTTTCCCCTTCACTTGTTTGACGCAGGCACCTTCAGCCTTTTCCTCCTCTGGGCTGGGAGCCACAGGTCTCCTCAGCCGGTGCAGTCTATAGAGTTCTACCACAGAGATCTCCAGGAAGACATTTCAGAAGTACCACCGTCTGCAGGGTGTTCTCTAGCCCCACTCCCAGGGGTTCTCTGATGTCTAGACTGGATTCTGTTTAAGGAAGGACCCCAGTAGTTTCTGCAGGACAGAGAAACAGTGTAAACTCACATAGAAACATGAGGTGCAAGGAAGTGGGGGTGGGAGGATGGGTGGTGGTTCTGGAGCATCAACTCTGTGTGCTGGGGAGTGGATCAGCTATGCTTGAAGCACAAGTAAGCACACTACCAAGGTCACCTTCAGGTTTAGGCTTAGCTGTAATTACAGCTGTGGGTGGAAGAAAGCGGAAGGCATTCTCAGAGAGCTCTGCTTCCTGACCACGCCACAGAAGAGGGCGCCTCAGCAGCGTCCTTGCTCAGGAAATGTGGGTCACCTGGAAGAAACCAAGGTTAAGAGCAGGCTAGATCACGTGTCCCCTCTGGGCAGCTGTGGCTTTTAGACACAGATGTAACTTATGGCTCAGAGGCACAGAGATGCTTTTTCTACCAAGGGGACCTCTGCCTCAAGCAGAAGTCGAGTGTGACACATGTCGTGCACACACAGTTGCTGTGAGGAGATGGTAGTTTGAAGTGAGGAGTGTGTTGTTGCAGGTAGAGACTGATACAGTGTCCTGCAGGTGCTTGGTGCTGCTGAGCCCGCCCCCCCACCCCGAAGCCTTTCCCCAGGAACCACAGGCTAGCCAGCACTCTCCTAAGAGGAGACCGTGAAACCGGGAATAGAAGCACAGGGCTTTGCATGGGGATTGCTGGCATCAGCTCCCCAGTGCCACAGTTCCAGGGGACAGGTGGCCACTGGGGTAGCTGCCTTCTTTGTTTGCATCCTGACCTGTCACTGGAGCAAAGTGTAAAGTCCAGAGTATGGAGAACTGGGGTGGGGTCCCTGAATGCCACGGCGCAGAAACTAAGTAACGCTCAGTCCTTGTTTCCCCTAGAGAGTCCACAGCCTTCTCTTGTCTTCCAGCTCCTCCTTGAAGATGTCGCTTCTGTCCCTGGTGCTTGTACCACCTTCATCAGAGCTCACGTCAGGTTCTCTTCCTGGCTGTGACCTCCTGGGAGCTTAGGAGTGTATGCGTGTGTGCTCTGGTATTAATGAAGTATAGACGTGTGCACGAGTGTGGGTATGTGTGCACATGTGAGCAAACACATGCATCCCAGATGCTTCCTCACACCTTGAGTTCCCGGGATCCTCTGCTCCCTGCTCATTCTGGTTCTTTCCCTCTCACCTTTTCAGTTCTGTTTCTCCCACGGTATGTGTGGACAGTGAGCCCCCATTAGGGCCCTTTCTAACTGGCTGACTCTAATGGCAAGCTCCAATGCGCTCGATGGACCTCGGACTCCTACCTAGAAGGGGTCAGGCTAAAACCCAGGGAGGGCCTTTGCAGAGCTGGAGTCCTGACTCCTTGCTGACTGATGGCCGTGTCTCTGTGGACCTCACTCTGTACCAGGCACTGCCTAACTTTCCTTATTTGGCCTCGTGCCACATTCCACTCTGAAACCCTGGCCATCTGATTTCCCCTTCCAGGCTCTCCTGATTCTGTTTCCTTTCCCCGAAATCCCTCTTGCACTGCAGAGCACCATGACCCTTCGGGCTCTGGTTCCCATCCTGAACTGTCTCACCTCAGAGTCAAGCCTTTGTTGTACGCTGTGCCTTTCAGGCCTCCTTCTGCCTTCAAACGCCTGGGGAGCCTTATTGGAAGCATGCATAGTGGGGTAGTAATCCCAGTGAAGAACAGTTTGCCTTTGGGCACAGGCCTCAGTGAAGCCATCACATAGACAGTGTCTTCCTGAGCTGTCATAACTGTTAAAGTCTTGACGTCAAGCAACTCAAGGTCAGCAGGATATAGGAACCCTCACTAGCATTAGTCCAATTTAGGGAGTAGTGTTGTATACTTGTGACTGATCCTGTAAGCCAAGCCATGGGGAATAATACAGTCATGGGAAATCCCTCACCTCTCTGACATCTGTGTTAGTACTGACAAGAAACTTCTAGAACTCCTGAACCCTTTTAACATGTCTGGGTGGGTGCAATGATTTTTTCTAAAGAATCAAACATTGGCAGAGCACTATGTATAACACAAGTCAGAGCCAGGAAGGGAATCCCCTGGGCCCATGTGCCTGACTTTACAGGAATCCATGATATTACATCTAAAAGTGGCCCTGGCTGGAGACTCCCAGACAGGTGCTGTCTTCTCATGATGGTGGATTGTAGCAGCAGGCCACTTGTTCGTTCCCGCCTGCTTAGTCCCGAAATAATCACACAGAAACTGTATTAATTAAATCACTGCTTGGCCCATTAGCTCTAGCTTCTTATTGGCTAACTCCTACATCTTAATTTAACCCATCTCCATTAATCAGTGCATCACCACAAGGTCGTGGCCTACCAGCAAAGTTTCAGCGCGTCTATCTCTGGCGGCAGCTCCATGCTTTTCTCTAACTCTGCCTTCCTCCTCCCACGATATAGGCCAAGCCAGTTTTTTATTCATTAACCAATAAAGGCAACACATAGACAGAAGGACCTCTCACACCAGTGGATGGCACTAACCATCAGCCAGGAAGCTAGGATTCCTCCTGACGTGAACTCAAAATGTCTAGGTCTCTTTACTCTTTCCCTAAATGTAAAATGAAGATATTTAAACAACCTAGTGTGTCCCAAACTTTTAACCACTCTGCCATTTTTCAATATAATTCCATGTTTTAACTTGGTACCTGGCTTGTATAACAAAACACACTGTTTGAGCAATATATATATTAAATTTGTCATTCAAATATACAACTCTTAATCAACTTCTGATTAGAGTTAGCCAACTAGTCACTACTGCTCTAAGCAAGTAGTTAGCATAGTAGAATTTATCCCCCCCCCCTTTGCAGTACTGACATTGAACCTAGGACCTCATGCTTGCACAGGAAATGCTCTACCATTGAGCTGTTCTCCCAGGTATGGTGAAACACTAGCCCTCTGCAGATAAATAACCCTCAATTTTTATCATGGGGTGCAAATTCATAAGACATTGGAAATTTGAAAATTTTATAGGCATTCCTCTTTGCTGGAGAGGACTAAAGGAACCTAAGAATAGATGTTCCAAAGCCTCTTCTGGCATCAGAATCCAGTGTTCTGTGATCTGTATCCTGCGTGTAAAAAGATAAACTCATTCTTCTGAGACCGAGGAATGGCTGGAGAGAGCAGAAACTGAAAAGCACTATAGAGAGCCATCGAGTCCAGCCGGAAACAGGGCAGTGTGCAATGTGTCCAAGTGAAACACTGCCAGTCAGCTAAAAGGGCACAGTTGGAGCGCCAGCATCTGCCCTTGCTGTGGAGAAGGGGCAGGGCCGCGCAGGGAAGGGACCGGAGTGGTGACATGGGAGCGCAGAAGTGGTCAGTAGCTCCTAAGGGGAAGACCCAAGAAGACAGGTAAGGAAGAGATTGACATGTCTCCATGATAGTTAGGATTCTGAAGAAAGCAAGAGAGGTCGGACCCACTGGACTAGAATCTGTGAACACAGAAGTATCTAGAAGGGGGAACAGAATACAAAATGCCATGTGCCCAGCAGTGAGCACCCAGTACACATCCTTTAGATGTGTAGAGAAGAAAGGGGAAGGGTAGGTGGAGATCACGGGACAGTAGGATGATGGGGTTATGCCCAGGAGAAGGAGAGCTGCCTCAGGGAAGTGACCAAAGGCACAGCAAGAACACCCGGCCCCCTGGCAAACATTGCTGGGTGGACACACTAGGCCATGGTTGGAGCTCACAGGGAGTGAATGTGATGTTTCTCAGACAGATGTGGTCCTGGGAGAGGCACCAGGCCCAAGGGAAGGGAGAAGATCTGATTATCGTGTTGCCTAATGAGTTCCCACACTGGAGCCGAGGACTCATGGACGAAAGCAGTGTCCTGACAGAGTCACCTTTCCCTTGGCAGCAAGGTGAGATAGTGGATCCTGGCAGCAGCTGGTGCTAAAACTGGCCGTTGCTGGCTGAAACAGCCATGCATGGGCATGAGATGGAAGTGTTCTGAGATAGAGGTTAGACATACAGAGATCTGCACGCTGGATTCACGGCAGACCCCAGACTGGCCTCCAACCCGTGGTCATCCTCCTGTCTCTGCCTCCGTATTGCTGGGATCACAGTGTAAGCCATAAGACCTAGCACTTTCTATCTGGAAAGAAGTAGGGACTGTCTTTTCTCCTTTCCATTGCATTTCGTGTTTATACCATTTGCTCCTCAAGCAGGAGGTGCTGGCTGTGTCCTGGCTGCCGTTGGGTCCTTCTCCGCGGGCTGGGGATGGAGAAGGCTGGCTGCGGAGGCCCTGTTGCTTCAGCAGTCCCTGATACATGATGTGCGACTTAGTGCAGTTAAAAAAAAAAAAGGTTTGCAGTTTCCTGCGATGCTACCCCATGGTGTTCTTTATACCGCTCTGCATGCAGTACCTGCAACTTTGCAGTCTCTATTGAAAGGAACCAATTAAGTACACTATAGCGAGATTCAGAGTGAATCTGTAGAGACGTTCGTGTGTGTAGAGCCCTCGGTGCCACAGGAGCAGGCGCAGTCCCAGATATCTGACGTGGCTCTGAAACATCTCAGCGTTTCACCTTGGGGGTGGGCACAGGGACTCTGGCAGAGAGAGTGTCCCACCTTGGCCAGTGTCTGCCCGTTATAGACCACACAGCTTTGTCTCCTGTTACTGCTGTCCAGTTTGTGACCTCCCTGGGCTGTCTCAGAGGGCGAATGGTGCCTCTTTTATTGCCAGTAATTTCTCAGAGTGAGAACAGGACCCACAGAAATAGCACAGAATATGGCTGTGATGTTTATTACCGTCTGAGAACAAGGGAATTAGTTGGCGTCCGCGTGGACCACTAAGAAAGCGGCAACATTGTTTGCCTGTGTGGACTGACAAGCTGTCAGCGGGTCCAACAAGTTTCCCCTTCAACTGTAGTGGAACTTTCCAGAAAAACCTACAGAGGTCAGTAGTGGCTGTGTGGTTTCACATCATAGATCTAAGCAGTTAGTATGGCATTGCATGGCTGCTAGGGAGGGAAGGAAGGAAGGGCTTCAGTCTTGGCCTGGAACCCTGCACTGCTTCTGGGATGCCAATCTGCAGCCCGTGAGTCTGGCCACTGTCCTGCCCACTGTCTGCAAGACCCCTTTCCTCCCCAGCCCTTCTGAGAGACAGCAGATGCCACACCTGCTTCTACTGGTGCTGCCCACTCTAGGTTCCCTGAGGCTCATGGGAGCCATGCTTCCATCCGTGAGTAGAGAAAAGGAAATCCTTTAGGACAAGTGACAACTCATGCGTCCTCCATGCACCACACACGAGGGGCTAGTGAGCAGGGGGTACATCTGCTCTCTGCTAGAGCTCTGCAGCAGGCTTGGTCGGGAAGCTGGGGTCCTGAGTTGGGTGCCCTCTTTCCCCACTGTCCTCCACAGCTCCTGGTTAGAGTCGGGCTAAGTTGAGTGAAGATCTGACAGAGCAGAAACCATACCCGCTGAGGTATTTTCCGACTGTCTTGGAGTTTGTCTTTTGGATGAGGAAACAGAACAGTTCCATTCTCTGTTACTGCATTCCACTGTGTGGTTGCCACGGCTAAGTGTCATAGATTGAGCAATTATTTTAATTATTATTATTTTTTTCTTGAGACAGGGTCTTACTGTGTGGACCTGGCTGACTTTGAAATCACTAAATAGACCAGGCTGGCCTTGGATGCACAGAGATCCACCTGCCTCTGCCTCCCGAGTGCTGGGATTAAAGGCGTGCACCACCATACCTGGCGCTGGACATTTTAAAGGATAGTAATTCTTGTCCTAGAAACTGGAAATCTGAGTGCAACATGAGGCCAAAGTCAGAGGCTCCTCTCCTTGGCTCCTAGGTGGGTCCTCCTCACCTGTCCTCACAGGTCCATTGTCCCTAGGAATAGCTGGCATCTCCTGGGTACTGAGTTCTGTGTCATCACAACCAGCTTATAGGTGATAATAGTGAGAGCCATTCTTCACTTCTGCAGGCAAGAGAGTGTATGAGGTCATACTTTTAGGGAATGAGGTTAATGTATCCTTAACCTCCAAATTATGCTGCTTTTTTTTACTGACTATTTCAGTGTTCATGAATATGTTCTAAGGAAACCATGTGACACTGGTTAATGGTTTGTGCTCTAGAATACTCTCTGTGGCATTATGTTTTATTTGAAGTCCAATGATGGTGCAAGGTTGCATGGAGAAATCAGGCATAGAGACTGTGTCTTGCAGAGGGTCTGCTTGGCGAGTCTTCCTGTGATGAGGATCCTTCTGGTGATTAAGCCATTGATGGTAGAAGTAACATTTACCTCATGTTCCTTCAAGCAGACTCAACGCTCATGAGGCAGGTGCTGCGTTTATCTCCCTTGCCGTTGTGTCCTGGTACCAACACTCTCTTCTCATCTCTTGTGTGGAGGCGAGCATTCATCTTTGTTCAGTGATCTCCCTGCCCCCCCACTTCCCCCCTCTTTGTGTCTTTCCTCCTACTCTCTCTTTTCTCTCCCTCTGCCCATCTCTGTTTCTCTATGTGACGCAGACACAGGGAAAAGATAACAGCTCCTGCTCTGTGGGCAGCCAGATAACGATTTCTTTCCTTTAAAAAACGGTGCCGTGCTTCATCCGATCTATGAATGAGCCCCTATTGAACGTAGTGTATGGACAAGGGTCCCACTCAGCATAAAGCCTGGCAATGCCAGAAAAGAGAAAAGTGGAAAATATGTACATACGCATACACATATGCATGCAGTAGCAAGCAGTGAAGGAAGAGGCCATGAATTTGAAGGACCGTGGGGAGGGACACATGGAAGGGGTTGGAGGGAGGGAAGGAGAGGAGGGAAATCTTGTAATTAAATTATAATCTAAAAAAAGAAAATTTCTCTGTGCTTGCTCTGTGCCTTGCTGACAGCATCCCTCCTTGTTGTCCAGGGGGACTTACAGCCCTGTGTGGCCTACAGGGAGCGGATTTGGAGTGTGTCAGTTTAAAGTTAGAATGAGTGACCCACACAATTTTCAATTTTTTTAATTGATAAGACTAAAATCGGAAAATAACGCTTTTTGTCTTAACGTTTTTAGGCTATTTGTCTGACTTCTCTTCCTTTACATTAGTACCTCTTCTGGGACATCTCATTTGTACAATCGGTCTGTAACACATCCCATGTAAATGCCATAGGAGGTCTCCAGTGAGGTCATCGCTTCTCTTTCCCACGCAGTGGGAAGGCAGAAGGACCAGGCAGCTTCTACAGCGAGAGTCCCTGGGAAGGGAGTTTACTAGGAAAGCAGGGAGTTTGGGGGAAGGGCTGCCTCTCCCTTTGCCCCTGTTGACTGCTGACCCTCTGCGGACGGCTCCCTTGTCCCCTCTACCAGGCTTCCACGCTGATGGACAGTCTTCCACCCGTACGTGTAGTTTGTGTAACTAGAACCCATCGTTCTGTGCTGTCCCTGGTGATGCTGTGTGCAGCCCAGCCCATCTCGCTGCGTCAGGGACCCAGTCTATTTCCCCCACCATTGATAGACACTTCACTTACTTCCAGTGAGTGCCTCTTATGCCCAAGGCAATTGTAGACACTTAGGAGCACACTCTGCGTTTACCTATATGGTGCTCCGCTCTCTAGCTCTGAACTGACGCCTAGCGCATCTTTGCTCTGCTCAGACTGTGCCTCTGGTTGCCAAAGCCATCCTGCACTTTCCAGCCTTGTATGGGAGGCCTCCATGCTTACACTGATACCAGGGTTTTAGTAGCTGTGGGTTATTTTAAATTACAGCAAGAGAGAGAGATGGATCACCCTGCTTGCCGAAAATTAAGTTTTTGTTGGGATCGTTCAAAATTAGGGTTTCTCTGCTTTCCCTCCAGCTGCCCATCCACCAGCCTCATTCTCCCTCAGTTCTGCCTCTAGAGTGCACAGGACCCGAGCGAGACAGTTCAGAGTACCCAGCTTAGGTGACATACGAGCTGTGCACAGTCACGTGGGCTCTGAGAGTGAAACTCAGTTCTCTCCTCACTCTCCCCTGCTTGGGGCCTGTTTATTGTTCACATGGGCCTGGCTTCGTATGCAGACACTGCTGCTTGGGTGTGGTCACCAGTGTCACCCTGCACCGTGCAGTAGCGACTTCTCATGCTTAGTCTGTGGTGGCATTCCTTTCCAGTGGGGGCGTGCCTGTTGTGCTCAGCTTCCGACACTGAGCAGTGATGACCTTGAAAGGGCCACGTCCCTCTCCTCCTCTGCCTTGGTGTGGGGGTGGGGTATCTGCTTCCAGGACAGTGGGTGTCACAGGGGGAGACACAGCGGGAGATACAGCTTGTTTGCTCCTCGCCTTCATCCATCCTACCTGCCTCTGGGTAGCTCCTTAGCTCAGACTCCTGTGGTCAGGAGGGGACCTGCCTTAGCTGCAGACGCGGAGTCATAGCTGGTCACACCAAACATGCTCAGACTCCGGACTTGGGTTTTGGTGATCAGTATCAAACAGATTCGTGCAGTGCCTAGAAGCTGGGGAGAGCTTGGGAGCCAGCCAGATCCTAGACGCTGTGGTAACTGTCCCCAGCTTCTCTCAGTTGAGAGGCATCATCTTAGCAAGTTGATACCAACAAAAACAGCACATGCCTGGGGTTTATTGTGTTTCTGTAATATCTCCTGGCAAGGAGCATCCACATTTCAGAGAGTAAGATGCAGCGCTGGGCATATTACTCTGCCACCAATCCTAGCCCTTTCTCTTTCGGTAGTTCTAAGGCAGACAATTGCTATATTAGAAGATATTTAGAATCTCTTCCATAAGTATGTGCAAGTATTTCTGTAAGCCTAGAGGGTAGTTCCATTTAGATATAAATACAACATTCACTAAGACGTCCTTAGTCTTCTTTGTTTAACCATAAAGTGTTTTTATGCAGAGTGTGTGTGTCTAGAAGAGATCTTCCAGCATGGCAGTCGGCTGTGAAAGAAATCTGTTAACAGGTTAATAATATTCTAATTTTTGCAAAACATTACAAAACCTATAATATCTCAAATCTGAATATGCATTTGCTTTCAACAAAACAAATATTAAGAAGAAAACATATGTGAACCCGGAATTTCTCCCTGAGTTATTTTCTCTTCTCCGTGTGTGTGCTTCTCCGTTTAACATTGTTCTTACTATAACCAGGAAGGTGGACCATCAGGGTTCACAGCGTCTCTAGAATCAGACAATGTGGGCCATTTCTCTATCCTTACAGAGTGCAGAAGCCCACCATCACAAACAAAGTGTTATGGGAGAGTTTATCATAAAATCCAGCATCTATGCAGGGGTGTGAATTGCTCTGTCCTCCGTATTTCTAACTGTTAATGAGTGCAGAGAGCCATCTGTACATTCTTAAAGGAGAAGGTGACTGACATTGTCTGACCACCTTCAGAACGCCAAGGGCACAGATTCTGTAGCTCATTCAGGAAGGCTGAGGCCCTTGTGCCTGGGCCCAAGTATCAAGGGTAAGTGTATGGAAATGTTTGGCTCAAAATGCATACGGAGAAGGGAGTGACGGACAGTACACAGAGGGTTGGTCTGCAGTTATGGCACCTGGGTGTGCTGGCTTGTCACCTGCCACTGAAATAGGTGACATGGAGACCTCCAGTAAGCCAGGGCAGGTTGGCAGGGAGGTTCAGCTGACTGAGGGATCTCTAAGTAGAACCAATGACCTGTGAGTTTAATTAAAATGCCTGCCTTTTAATTAAGGAAGGTTTCCCTTACTCCACACCAATCAGCACCAAGTCCAGAATCCCAGAACAAGCCACAGCAGCAGCATCCCCCACACCCTGGGACCTGCTGAGGCTACGGGCAGGACCTCAACAGCAGCTGTCCTGTGGCACCAATGTGGTCACTGGGAACAACTGTCAGAGAAAAGTAGGACGTGACCAAGTGAGGAGTGCTGACCAGTTAACAGTCAAGCACACGGCATCACCCTTTCTGTGGGATTCTGTACAAAGAACGAAGTAGAAATCACCAGAGTTCAAGGGAAAGCTGACCAAACTGGTCTGTGCTGGAAACTGCATTCCAGCCAGCCTGAGTCTTTTAAGCATTTGATGCAGGAGCGGTTCATTTAAGATGTCGGGCAAAGTTTTCAAAGCAGAGAAGAGCATTATAATGTAAAATGCAGACAGAAACAAGTCTCTAGTACAGTGATATTTTAAACAAACAAAGAAACGAAAAACCCTATAGACAGTAGCAGAACAGAGGTGAGAAAGGCTGTGGTCCCAACAGGGCTCTTGCTGCCTGCCACTGTGGTGTTTTCTCTGTGAGATGATCCAGCCCTCTGGCTCTGACTCCCCCTAGGTAAGATGTCAAAGAACAAAGTTCTCAGAGTGGCTGTTTTAGTATCCTCCAAGTCTTTAGGCTCTCTGTGGTGGCAGTAATCTAACAGCAGGGATAAATGCAGGTTCTGGTCAAGCCCGGCAGCCATCAAAACACAGACAGTGCTCCCAGCTTGGCTGCAGTGAGTGGAGAGGGAGGACCTGGCATCTGAGGCAATGAGAAGAAGCGCGGAGTCCTCTGCTGCATTGCCAACTTCCTTTGGGCCTCAGAGAAGCCATGCTCAGTGGACTGCAAGAACAGTCAGCGCATGGTCTCGTGAGCTAACCATCGCAGTGTCGTGGTGAGCCTGCTGGCTCCACGGGGCACCCACAGATGCTGTGGCAGGCCGGTTGTTGCCTTTGTGAATGCTACACAAGTTTATTACCATGTGGCACTATTGATCACGGTGGAATCTGTCACCAGTATTTCAAAGTGACATCTGACATGCTTCAAGGATTTTTCTCTGTTGAAGAGACTTCATCATTCTGGAGTTGTGTGTGTGTGTGTGTGTGTGTGTGTGTGTGTGTGTGCGCGCGCGCGCGCGCATGTGTTTCTATGGAGTTGTTTACTGCTGATAGAAAATGTTAAGCTAAAGAAAGTAGCCTGGTAGGTAAGACATGATGGCAGAGCGCAGAAAGCCACAGAGCAAATCAGTGCAAATCTCTAGTGTGGTTCTCGCTATAACCTGCTTCCAGGTACACTTACATAATTCTGTGCACTGAAATCGTTGTATAGTTTGCTTTAAAAAATCTTGGCTGCCCACGTGCTGGGGCACTGCTCTGTACTTTCTGGGTTGTACAAATGATTGCAGATGGTACTCCAGAAGCAAAGGCTAGGTTCTGTTTTTAACCAAGGACATATGTAATAAGATAAAGTCGGAGAAGTACTAGTTGCAAGATAGAGAGGAGGCTCTTGTCTTAACTACCATCTTCTTGCAGTCCAGTGATGTCTTCTGGGGAATAGTCTCAATTTCTGGGACGATTCTGTATGGTCATATGGTTGCATCAGGGTCCTATCCCAGAAATGAGAGGACCCTTGCATGGAGCCATCCAGGGGCTATAGCTCTAGGTACTGAAAAATATACACTATCCCATAAAAATAGCCCATTCCCATTAAATATAAAATCCTGAGCCCTGCTGTGGACACACCTCATATCTTGACACTAGTCCCAACCCAGGCAGAATTCATGGCCGTCTGCATGGTCCTCAGGAGAGCTTTCTCCGTGGATCATTTCATAGGGAGGAAGGGGCAAGAGGCTGAAGCCAAGTCAGCTTTCTGGATCCCATGAAACACACCAAAAAGAGAAGACAGAGGAAGTGTCATTCTCGGTGACCCCACAGTGATGACAGGGAGAGATGGTGGCAGCCCCTTCTTCCTGCTCCATCCCGACAACCAGAGAGGACCCCTTCGCTTTCATGCCTTCGCTCCTGGTAAGACACTAGTGTTTGGGCAAGCATGTGCAGGAGTTGGCATGGGAGCTCTCCGGCATAAGCCAGGGGGCCTCCCCACCATCCCACCATGGATAATGATACAGTTTGTAAGGCCTCTTTTGATCATCCCGACAACAAGAACTCATCCCCTGAAAATTAGCCCCTGGGTTTCTAAGCCCAGTCACTCACGTATCAGTTCAGGTCTTATAAGGGTGACAACGCTTAGCTTACAATAAGACCAACTTGAATAATAATAATAATGATAATAATAATAATAATAGACCTTCTCTACCCACCATCACCTCCTACCTGTCCCATAAAGCTAAAATGCAATTCAGAAGTCTGTGCTAGTGAGGCCATGGCCATGCATGTTATCATGCATACCAGGACAGTCACAGCTCTGCTGCCCTCCAGCTTGAATAGCCACATGGGTGTTCTTACCTCCCTAGCATGAGCTTTGGTCCCACAGTCCGATCAACTCCACAGTCCTACCAACAACCAAAGCATCCTAGAAGTGTGACATTGTCCTGCACAGACAAGAAAGACTCAATCCCCAACCATATGTAACATGGTCTCCTAGAAAGGACAGTTAAGAAGCCAGTACCAAGAATGTTCTGTATTATTGTCAACATAACAGAATGCTAAGGGGTTCGTGGGAGAAAGCTGCATCCTGTCAGGAAATGCTTGACCTTGCACCTCCAAACATCAACCCTCGGCGGGCACCAGCAAAGGAAGAAAGAGGAGAAAAGGCAGCCGTTTCTGCTGCATCCCAGAGTCCCCACAAGAATGAGGCTTGAGGATGACGGATGGCAGGATGCTTGAGTAGCAGCCTGAAGTTAGCACAGTTGGCATTGGTGGCCCCGAGATCAGATGATGAGAATGAACTGAAGAGAAGGGGGGATAAGGGGCAACGGAAGAGCTTGGGTGCGGTGCCAGCTGTCACTCGGGGAAGGGGAACTGGTGAGGCATTGCATATGAGTTCTATGGACCTAGGAAATTGTGGGCCACCTGAGGGACTGGTTGTAAAGAGTATAGATGCATCCAGTGAGACACGCACGCTGTGAGTCTGAAGACTAGAGATGCTCAGAACCATCACAGGGCTCAGGAACTCAGGTGAGATGGAGGTGATGCAGTGGGCCCAGTGGGCCCAGTAATGGAACAAGGCACCAGACACTCCACCACACATCTTCATGTCTGCAGCCATCAGCAGAGCTGAGACAAGGAGGCCACTGAGAGCTGAAAACGGAAATTTTGAAGTTGGCTACACATGGGGTAGATGAAAGACCAGGACGGCCAATCCCTGATGAAGCTCACTCCCTTACAAACACATCCTCTCCCTCATGGGCTCCGGTAAGAAGCCTGCTTTGAGAGCACATCCCGTGCCTGCTTCCTGGTTATCAGAGTCGTGGTCTGCACCCTAAGGAGCATGCTAGTCACAAAGGCAGGAATGAACTAAGCGCTGTGACGGTTGTGATCATGGGATTTATAGGGAAATGCACATGTCACAGTTGTGGTCATGTGACAGAGAAACGTGCTCTGAGAGGGTGTGGAAAACAGGAGTGAGCGCACACATGGATACATATGTGCACACACATGTCTGCTGTGTGTGTGTGTGTGTGTGTGTGAGAGAGAGAGAGAGAGAGAGAGAGAGAGAGAGAGAGAGAGAGAGAGAGAGAGAGAGGTTGAGATTTCTGAGGGATCCTTGCTTCTAAATGGAGTTTGGAAGGGTAGGAGGAGAGTGGATAAGTGGGGTGATATTTAAAAGTATGCTCCACTGTAAGATTAAAAATAGAAACAACTGGGGACCGGGGGGCTGGCTCAGCCAGTAGAGTATCTGCCTTCAAGCATGAGGGGCTGACTTTGTACCCCAACATCACTGTGGTAATGGGGCCCTGGCTGGAGAGCAGTAGCAGAAAAGGCAGACACTGAGGTGGCAGGTGGTGCCCCCCAGAGTGAATGGTGCTGGAACCAGAAGTCCTGAAGTTGGAGATGAAGGGTCTGGAGCAGAGGACAGCTGAGGAAACCGCGCCAAATGGGAACACACAGGGGAACAGCCTCCACAGCAAGCACACAAATGTCCTCGGATGCCGCCGAGGGATTGTGCCAGAGAGGGAAGGAGGCCTGGATTAGAAGTGGGGAAGGGCTGCTTTACAGTTTTCTGTGTTTCTTTTTGAGGCAGGATCTCACCTGGAACTCATACCAATCCTCCTGCCTCAGCCTCCAAATTGCTGGAATTTATAGGATTTACATGTGTGGCTTGAGAGTGGAGCTCCAAAAGCATCATGGGATAGTAATATATGCTGGGCAGGCAGTGAGGGTCTTGAGGGTGGGGAGCTGCTAGGACCTCTGTTTGACTGCAGCGCTGGTGTGAAAACAGACTGAACTGTGGCGCAGAGGAGGTGGTGGGTGTGTGCAGAGCAGCAGCATGGTTGAAGACTGGCAAACAACGGAGCAGGCCCTCCCTGGCTGACTCCCTCTCTGGGGCAGAGAGCTGGCGTCTGGAACTTATTTACAGACCCCCCTACCCCAAGTCTTGAACTTTCCTCTTCCTGCCAGGTCTTGACTTTAGAGCGTGGCCATCCCTGTCCTTCATTCCCACCTTCCTTCATCTGTGACTGTCCTGCCGCTGTCACTTAGGGGTCTGCTGTTTGCTTTTTCTTCCTTCCAGTTCTGGAAAGGGTTCCTCTCCCGAATTTTGTCTGTCTGCCCAGCCAACTTTCCTTCTGGCGAGAGGCCAGGGAGGCAGAGACCATCTAGGGAGTCAGTGGGCAGAGTGTGCCCTCAGGCAGGGAGACAGATGCTTACCGTAGGCTGTGGGTCCTGAGGCTGTTTTTGGCTGTGCAAGGCTGGCTGTGTGGCAGTCCAGGACCTGCTCTGTGCAGGAGAGCTGCGAGAGGGAGGAGGCCACACCCCTCTAGAAGGTTGGGTTCCAGACGGACCCTGGGGCTCTGCAGGTGTTTATATACAAAGTTCACTGTGTCTCCATGCATCTCATATAATCGCCCTGACATTTTAAAAACACGTTTTGGGATCATTTTAGAATACACCATTTGCAGTAAAATAAAAATGTCTCTTTTGGATAAGTGACTGAAATTTTATTTTTAAAATATAAGGCAAGGTCTTGCTTGCTATGTAGCCCAGGTCAAAATCTTCCTGTATCAGCCACCAAAGGCTGGGATTTTTCAGTCATGTGCCACCATATTTGGGGTAAACGTGTGAAATTTTGCTTTTGGAAATTTATTACGTGAATGTTCACTTAACAGGAATTTAGGTCCTGACTCCTGATGGGCATTTAGGTCCTGACTCCTGATGAGCATTTAGGTTCTGACTCCTGACAGGCATTTAGACCTCAGAAGAATGAGGCTCAGCAAGGGAGGTCCCATGAGCTGGCAGCAGTGTGACCTCACCTTGGACCATGACTTCTCAGGAGCAGCGGTGTTTATGTTGTGGGAAGCTGTCCTATGTACAATAGGAGGTCGGGTGGCAGCTCATCTCCATGGCCAGATGTCAGTGAGGAAGTTCCCATTCTGACCATCTCAGAATCTTCCGCCATCTACGAAGCCAAACGCTTCCTGGGAGGCCAACTCAGACTGACTTAAGAACCATTGCTTTTAGGTAGGTTCCCTCACCCTGCCCCCCCCCACACACACACGGGTACAGGAAGTATAAGTTGAAGCATTGTTTGTAAGCTGTTGCCTGTGTTTATAAAATTATGGCAGTAAATGCTAGTACTCATGGGCTTAGATGGGAAAATTGGTTGTTTAAATACTGCCAGGCGTGGAGAAGTCTGAGTCTGGTGTGCAGGCTTCGGATTTGCTCATCTTGTCGTGGACTTGTCCAGAGAAGCTAGATGGGGTTGCTGCAGGCAAGGGATGGAAGGGTGTATGCCAGAGAGGGAAGGGAGATAGGCAGGCCAGTGAGGAAGGGGGCAAAGAGGCGAGGAGTTTGGGGGCAACAGACTGTAGCGGCTGCACTGGAGCACACGCCTTTGCATCGCCTTGCCTCCAGTGGGAGAGACCCGAAGGAACCTGAAGCCGAAGCAAGCCTGGTCCTACTGCAGCCCACTTGTCCCACTGGCAGCCTTGGCGACAACTGGTCCCTGCCATGTAAACTTTGAAAGGCGAATGCTTCTCTGTGCTACTAAGGTCAAGTTTTTGTCGGATGTGAAGTTCAATAGTTAGCCTTAAAGAATGCAGTTTATGTTGCTGGTTTCCCAGGGTTGCCATGACAACCTTCCACAAGCTGGGCCACTTAGAACAATAGAGATCTATTCTCTGTAGAAGGCTGAACACAGACTGTGCTCAGTCCGGCTCCCTCTGAAGGCTACAGGGATATATCCCCCACTGCTTCCTACAAGCATATAACTACACCCTCACCTGCCCTCTTCCCCTCTCTCCCCTCCTCACTCTATTCCTCTTGCCTTATGAAGACACCTATCGTGTTGCATTTAGGATCAACCCCACACCAGTTACCAGTTACCCCAGCTTCACTTGGTCTTACCTGCTAAGACCCTGTTTCCAAATAAGGTTATATTTCCTGGTTCCAGAGGTTGGAATTGCCATTTACCTTTTCTGAATGACACAATTAAGATAGCAGCACTGCTTATGTTAATTCTATGTGGAGATGATAAATTCCTAAGGCCTTGATTTTTTTTTGACTTTTTCATGTTTTTAGGCTATTCAGAATTTTCTAAGCTAAAATTTGCCTGCAATATCCCTTCCTGCTTGCACCCTAAATCTAACCTTTCCCCAAGAAAATTGGAGATTTGTTAAGGCTAGCTGCATTCTGCAGATGGGGACAGGATCAGGGTATGGGACTTCATGAACTTTCCAGAATTCCAGCTAGGTGTTCCAGGAAGGAAGCCCAGTCACAGAGTCACTTAAAGAAATGGTGTTAGGGCTGGGAGCCATCACAGAGCTTCCGGGTGTACCGTGATGGTGGTATCTGTTCCCTGCTGTAAAGTTCCTTTTTAAAAAAGTGCGTACTGTGTGTCCTTCACAACCTAAAATAACCATTCATGGTTAATCAAGGCGATGCCTAGTTATTGGCTTAGAAAGAGAAAAGGGAGGGAGAAAAGGGGGTTATCCAAACCATCCCCAAGTTTATTCGCTTCCTGTACGTCTTCTGTCTTTCATCAAAAGTGCATGGTGCCCAGTAGCTCTCTGGTGGCTGTCGGGACAGATGCCAGGCACTGTGTGTGATGATCCGCAAGACAGACATAATCCACACCCTCATAGGGTCCCTGGTCTGATAGAAACACTCTAGAAGTACACACATAAGCCTAAGTTCTAAACCTTCCCATGTGGAGGGCGGGGCTCAGTTCACCAGGAACATCTGCCAGGAGACCTGATGGACTCAGGCTAATGGGGAGCATCTCTGAAGGACTGATGTTGGGCTGGAGGATTCGGTGCTTCTCGTGGAGAGTGAGCAAGTACGGTGCGAACCCTGTGGGGGTAGCAGGACGTGTGTACCTGGCAGACAGTGAGGAACCTGGCATGTCTGAAGGGTGTGGACCCAGGGAGCAAGGGGAGATAGCATCAGCCCCCACGCCTGTATCTGGCGATGCCCGTGCAGCTAGCACAGGATCAACATTTTGTTAGAATTTGCAAGAGAAAGGGAGCCCAGGACACAGATCTGGAAACCACTGCAAGGTGTCGTCTTTGACAGCGTCTTGATGACAAGAGTGGGTGCAGTGGTCACGTGACCTCTCCCTGTGGGCCTCTGTGTGATTTGTGCTGACTGTAAAGGCATGCCAGGGACGAGCCTCTGACTTGCTGCCCTGCCTGCCTCTGTACCATCCTTCCCTGTAGTAGCCCACAACGCTCTTGTGAAAACCAAGCCCACCTTTGCATTGCCTAACCTTATTTTAGTTTCTTCATGTATTTTGGTTATTGTTTTTTATTGTTTTCTTCTTTCTACTGTACCTGGGAGCCTTCTTCTGGAACTCCCTCTTCCTTTCTATTTTAAGATCAGTATTTATTTCAAACATCTTTTGATCGTTTGATCATTTGAGGCTATAGACCTTTCAATTCCAACTTAATTGTACATTTTTCATATTTTTTGTTTTGTTTTTGTTTTTGAGACAGAGTTTTTCTGTTTAGTCCTGGCTGTCCTGGAACTAGCTCTGTAGACCAGGCTGGCCTCGAACTCACAGAGATCCACCTGCCTCTGCCTCCCGAGTGCTGGGATTAAAGGCGTGCGCCACCACCACCCAGCTGTTTTTAATATCTTAAATCCAAACAATCTTTAACCTTTGTGATAAAGTAGTATTTGATTCAAGGCTATTAAAAATGTACATTTTAAAGTTGCCAATAATAGCTAAGTGTCTTGGCTCATGTCTGTAATCCCAGAACTCCAGTAGGGCTGAGGTAGGAGGATTGTTGTGAGTTTGAAGCCAGCTTGGGCTACATAGTAAGATCCAGGTCAGCCTGGATTACATCATGACATCAAAAGCCAATCATATGAGTCATTTTTAATTATGAAGGTAAGATTATTTTTATAGTATGATATGAAAAACCAGTTCTTACAATAGCAATTACTAGTGAGATTGTCTTCTACATAGCTTACTGATACATGCCTTGTCGTCTAAATTACATGTGCACTTGAAAGGAATATATAGCTCAACCTGGCCTTGTGTACTGCACATGCACACTGATCAGCTTTCGTAACTGTGTGATTTAATTATTCAAATACGCAGTGACCTTTTTCTGTTAGATTTTTCCCATTTACTGAGAGAAGTGTTAACAGTTTCTCCAGATGATAGTGGGTTTGTCAGGCGGTTTTTGCTTCGGTGTTTGGCAGTATCTTCTGAAGCTGCATTACCTAGTGCATGCAAATTTAGATGATTGCCTCCTGCCTGTGGCGGACTCTTATCAGTGAGGAGTGACTATCTTTTGTCTATCAGTGCTTCTGTGTGAGGCTAATTTCTTGTCTCGCTTATTGCTAATTGAATGGTATATCTTTTTTCCATTCTTCTGTTTGAACGTGTTCTGTTTCCACGTGCCTTGCTTTAGCCATATCTCTATAGCTAAGTTGTACTATTTTAAGCCAGTGTTACAGTCTATCTTTTAAATGGAGAATCTGTCACATTAATATTGATTGTAATTTTTATTGTTTTAAAAATATTTCTTCTATTTTTAAAATGTTAAATGTAGAATTTGGCCTTACCTCGTTTACAAACTAATAATCAGCCTGGCATTGTTTGGGCACAGTGGAAGAAAATATGAGCCTCCAGGATGATGAGCAAGGGGCTGCTCCACTCGAGGAACAGGCAGAGACTGGGCTGCATGGGCACTGCGTCCTTGCCCCAGGGTCCTGATGGTCCAGAAGGGCCAGAGGGACGCTGGACGCACCTCACTGCATTCTAGTTGCGGACACCAAGCTTAGCGATGGAGTAGTTTTGGGCACATGGTAAGCTAGCCTCCTCTTACCACAGAGGGAATGGTAGCCTCCTGCGTTCCATCCTGAGAAACCGTTAGTAGAGTACAGAAACGCTCTGGTCCATGCCGGTGGCCCTGTCAAGTGCATCTTTCCTTCTTATCTGGCTTTAAGGGTTTTATTTTGCTCTTGATTTCTTTCTTTTGAACTTTTCTCATGTTATACTTTTTCTTTTATTGCATTTGTAAGCAATTATGTATTGCTTGTAACTTTACATTGATTTCTATTTCTATTGATTACTCTGGGGACTTCAGCAAATGTGCTTCACCTGAAACTGTTTGCCCTTTTCACTCATCTCCACAGGTCAGTGTGTAGAGACCCAAAGACATTGCAGAAGTCCTTTCTCGTGAGGCCTGTTGGTCAAAAGTGGGCTGTCAGCTTTGGCAGCAGGCGTTGCCGCCCACTGAGCCATCTTGCCAGCCCTCTATGTGTACATTCTTAAAACCAGGACGTCGCTTGTAACTTGATTTTAAATGCACACATTATATAATATTTTAATTTTTGCTTATCCAGTTTTATGTACCTAGCATTGCTCTTAAGATTTTATTGGTTGTGCACATCCTCAGGTCGCTTCTGAGCAAATATCTTCTTATGTGTGAGAATTATTTCTTTTGCAGGGAGAGTTTGAGGCTGAAGTGGTCTCTTCATTTGATTCTCTCAGTATTTGACACAGATTGCTCCATTCTCCTTGGCTCCGGGTGTGGTCTCTGAGACGGTGACTGGCTTCCCCTGCTGTCAAATCTGTCTTGTCTCCTGTCGCCTCGGGCACCACCTCTGCCGCTTGTGACTATGCAGGGTTTAGGTGTGAGGTTTTTTCTTGGAATTACCAGATCTTTGTAACTAAGACCGGAGTTTATCAACTGCAGGCTTACGGGACCATCCTCCCTCCGTCTCTCTCAGCCCTGTTTCTAATTCCCACCCTTTCACATTCTGTCTGGACCGGCTCTGACTCCTCCTTCACCAGTCCTCTCTAGGACTTTCCCTAAACTGACGCTTTTACCTTTTTTAACTGATGTGTTTATCTAGCGGGTTTTTTTGTTTTTGTTTTTAAATGAATGATTATACTTTAGTCTTCAAGCTTTCCTTCCTTTAGCAAACCTGCGCGGTCATTTTTACAGCATCGAGTTTACTTGTAATTCTTTGAATTCTGCTTTTTCTTTCTCCCCCCAAAGACATTAGCTGAGCCTTCAAATACATGACATTCGAATACAAACTTCAACTACTTGTCCTCTCTACTGCCTCATGCTCACAGGTATTTTATCATCTTAGGCTTGTGAGCTCACATGCCTGGAGTTTATTATGGGATGTGGTTGAAGGACAAACGTCCAGCAAGCACATACAGGTCCTGCCTAAGCTTTGCGTATTCCCAGCGTGGACCTTTATTTTTTTATTTTTTTAAAGATTTATTTATTTATTATGTATACAACATTCTGCCTCCATGTATGTCCGCACACCAGAGGAGGGCGCCAGGTCTTATTACAGATGGTTGTGAGCCACCATGTGGTTGCTGGGAATTGAACTCAGGACCTCTGGAAGAGCAGCCAGTGTTCTTAACCACTGAGCCATCTCTCCAGCCCCAGCGTGGACCTTTAAAAACAAGCGTGTGACCTTTGGCTTCAGGCTGGCATCTCCCCGTTCTTTCTAGTTCTGACGCCAGGCAGGGCCGTTTCCCTCAGCATCTCTGGCTCACCTGCTGGCATTTAGGACATGACCTTGGGGATAGTCTAACATAGCCTCTTCCCCTGTGTGGCTCCTGGGGCTGTCTCCACATTCTCTGGGGGAAACCTTTGGCCTATGTGACAGATGTTCCCACCAGACCTCAGGACCAGCTAAGAGTCAAGAAAAGGGGGCAGGGCAGGGGGTTTCCTTGTTTTAGTTGCTATCTGTGAATTTCCCAGAAAGGCCAAACCTACAAATGTCTTCAGCCATATGGCTTAGAATTCCCTTCTACCTCACCCCAGTCCTGAATTTCCTCCCTTGGTCCTCTAACCGTAGGGTGTCTGTGAGGAGGGGGAGGGGCCCCAGCCCCCTCCACCCTGTGGCCTTCAGAGCTTCTGTCCCTCATGGATGTGCTGCTGGTACCTATGAAATATTTTTAAATGATGAAAATCTCTAGCAAAAAAAAAATCCTAGCAAGAGCTCTACATTGTCTTTTGGGCCCATTTCAGATTTCTTAGCCTTCTCTATTATGAAAAGCTTCCCCCCTCCCTTTCAAGTTACAGGATCCTTCCTGCTATAGTTTCAATCTGCTTCCTGTTTCCTGCTTCCCTCCCCACAGTTCCTCTATAATTCCTGACCATGTCTGGGGTGGGGGGATGATAGAAAAAGTCCCTTTTCTCTCACTTGACCAACTGCCAGGCCTGGGTGTTTTCACTGTGGAAAGAGGGGTCCTTTGTGTTTGTTAGATTAACATGGTGCAGAGAGAAAGCCACAGTGTAAACTATAGCTCTCCATAGCAAGTAAGTCCCTGGAAATAACAGGATAGAATATAGCAGCCTGATGTTTATCTGGTTGTTTAGTTAGTGTTAGCGTGAGGGTAGGCCAGACCATAGAAAGCAGCAATACCACACAGCCCTGAAAACAGGGCACCAAACATGGACCCAACAGAACTTGAGGGGTGGAAGGAAGACAGACACAGGGAAACCAGGGAGCACAACCCAGGCAGAGGCGCAGGCCTTCCCATCATGGCCCTGGCAGCTCATCTTCGCAGATGATGCCAGCATGCAGGGGACAGAGCCTGTGACCTTTGTTTAGAAGGCGTGGGTTGCTGTGGGTGCACCTGGCAGCTTGGTCAGTTTGGTGACAGATGTCAGGAGGTGGTGACGGTTGTATCCAGTTCTGACTGTATCTGGCGCAGCTTGTAAGAGAGAGCTAAAGGGGAGGGGCCTGAGGATGCTTACAAGTCCAGTTGATGGTCCTGCGGGACCGGCTGGGAGACTAGGACCCACTCCCACTTCAGGAGTGTTTAGGCTTCAGTGGTAGGGCCTGGCAAAGACCACACAGGAGCCCTGGTCTTAAACTCAGAGAGTTTCAGCAAGGGTTGGGTCATGTGATCTCAAGAGTGTGTAGAAATCTAAATTAAGAGCCTTTTTTTTGTCTCTGCAGCTGCTCACTCATAAAACAGGTCTGCTTGTGGAGATCCGCCCTTTCCCTCCTTACCACGTCTGCCCCACCTCTGATGAACGGCACACTTCGGTTGGCCCTATCTGGCTAGTGTCAAATGTCACACCTTTCCTCCCTTGGTTTTACATCTGATTAGTCACGTTTGTGGCCTCCTGCCTGTAATCATGTTTGCACATCTTGCTTTAATTTCCTTGAACATATTACATCTGGTCATCTTGCTGTCTGCATCAGACACCTCCACTGGCTGAATCACCACACGTCTGATCGTGGCTTTGCTGCCTTGGACTGATACAGGTTTCTTTGTGATCTTGGGTTAGTGACTGCATGCCTGTGCTCCTTGGTCCCAAGTCTGAAGGATTCTTTATTTCCTGACTTTGTCTAGGATGGCGATTCTCAACCTGTGGGTCATGACCCCTTCAGGGGTGGAATGACCCTTTTCATGGGGGATTGCATATCAGATATTTATGTTATCACTCATAATTCAAAATTACAGTCATGAAGTAGCAACAAAACTGATTTTTTGGTTGGGGGGTCATCACAATATGAGGTGCTGTATTAAAGGGTTAGGAAGGTTGAGAGCTGCTGCCATAGAGAATGTCTGTGATTGTCTGTGTTGAGCACACAGGTACAACTTGTATGTTTTCATCTTTTGTCAGTGGTGACTTCACACAGATGTGGAAAGAGCTGGCTGGGTCATCAATTCTTGAGATATTTCTTAGTTCCCCCCATGATTACCAGAACCAAGGCCCTTGAGCTCCCCACATCTGGAGACCAAGAAGAAAGCCAGAGCTTGAGCCTGGCATTGGGCAGGGTGATAGGCAAGGTGCAGGAGGCCCAAGGGCCTGGGTACCGCGAGGAGTTGGGATACTGCTTTGTGAGCAGCAAGGTAGGGGCTTCCCTTTAGTAGGGAGCACAGAACCATATCTGACACACAACTCTCTGGCTCCCAGTGTGATGTGTGCGCAGGATGCCTGAGGACAGGCGTCAGCTGTCTAGGGGTGGAGTGGAAGGCAGAACAAAGCAACGGACTGAAGAGGCTCACAGTTAGATTTTCCAGGGTGGGTTCCTGCCAAGATTCTAGGGCTCCTCAAAGTCCCTGTGTGTAAACGCTGTCCAGAGCTCTCTGCCTAGGGACCCTCCACCCTCTTTCCTTTTGCACACAGCACACAGCATATATCCTCAGTAGATGGAGGGGTCTTTGGGACGATGCTCCCTGGCCCTGCAGCATTTCCCCAGTCATCCAGCCGACTTGACCTTATCTTGGTGAACCCTCTTGTTTCTCAACTGAACTGTAGGTTTCTGGGGCTCCCAGGACTTTCTCACCATGCAGGGGCACTGTGTGGTCACACCCTTGTTTCTTGACGTGGTTTCTCTTGATGTGGAAACGCGGGGAGAACAGTGCTGTAGCTCCTCGGAGCAGCCGTCATTCCCTCCTCATTATTGTGTCTCTCCTCCCTAAGTCACAGTCAAATGCATGCGCAGAGAAATGATTAATAATTAGGGAGTCACAAAAATAAATTCCTACCTCATGATGTTCACACCAGAGGCAGTTGGTCTATTATACTACAATTTTTTTTCTTGTGATCACGGGTCTTATTTAAATTTGGATTTGATTTTCTCTGTAGTTTTTAAATTGTCTCAGTTCTTGATTATAGATATTATTTTTTGTATTTTTTTAGGAAATGAGATATTTTAGTCTGAAAAAGACCCAGACTTTAACCAAGTGGTATGCCCGTGTTTGAGAGTTGTTTTCTCCTCCCTCCGAAGTCACGGGTGTCTTTATTTTTCATGTTCCTGTTACTTGGGATCAGACACAAGTGACATTGAAACTGTGACTTTGTAGGGAATCATGGGAATTTACTAGGTGTATCCTGAGTGATTGCCTCTGAGCTAATGACACCAAGAAGTGGGGGAGAAAAATGAAAGTGGAGATGGAGATGAGGAGGTATCCAGGAGCTGTCCTCTGTCCTCACATACTTCCTGTCCATGCCCTTGACCTCTGTAGCTTACCTTCTGTCCAGACACTGTCATTCCCTCAGGTTGTCCCCAAGCTCTTTTACAAAAACTGTTTCCTGTTGCGGAACATTACTTTAACTGTGTAAAGCGGTGTTACATTTGTTTATGCTGCATTTGTTTAACTATTATGTAAAGATGTGTTGCTTTGTCTGCCTAAGGCACCTGTTTGGTATAATAGAAAGCTGAACTATCAATAACTAGGCAGTAGAGGGACAGGCAGGGCTGGCAGACAGAGAGAATGTGTAGGAGGAGGAGTCTAGGCTCCAGAGGAGAACGAAGAAAAAAGAGAGGGAGATGCTAGGGTTCAACCAGCCAGGCAACTGTTGGTCAGACACAGAGAAAGCAGGGATATAAGACAGAAAGAAAGGTTGAAGGTTCCAAGGCAAAATGTAGGTGAAAAGAAACAGGTTAAATTAAGTTTAAAAAGCTAGCCATAAATAAGCGTAAACTAAGGCCAAGCGTTCATAATTAATAAGTCTTTGTGTCATGATTTGGGGGCCGGCAGTCCAAGAAAGCCTGGTATAGTTTCTACTTTCCATGGATTCTCTACTCTGTACTCCATTGCCAAGAAAATGGTTCTAAAATGAAGGTGTGTTCTTATGTGTACCATCCATTCCTTCTTATAATGTCTCCTTTGTCTTCCAATGGTCACTCTTTGAGCTCCTGCTTTGGTCACACAATGAGGCAAGTATCAGCGTCTTCCACCCCAGGGCCTTGGCATAGGGTTTTTTTTTTTCTCTACCCTTCTTCCGTACCTGGTCCGAAAAGCCATGTTCTGCCTCCCTTTGCCCTTTCCACCTCCAAACGTACCAGGTGTGTGCTGATCTTCCTCAGAAGCTGGTGTGTGCTGATCACAGGGTACTCACTCATATGTTGATAGCTCCTCCTGGCCTGTGGTTCTTCAGAGAGAGAACACAGTGCTGAGGCTGAGAGATCCTTCCATGTCCTACTTTTGGGTTAATTCACATTCGTGATTCTCCTGTCCTATGGTTACAACTCCAGTGTACTTTCTACTACAATATTCTATAAGTATCCTGGCTATTAAAATAACCTTTAAATAACTTTCATAAAAATTTAGATTTGATATCTAGGCATATCTAGATAAACCAACTAAGCGAAGAATGAATGTCTTGCTTAATATACCAAATACTGATCTTCTCAGCTGAAAAATAACAGAAAACTTAGTAAAGAGGTTTGTTATTTTCCAATGAAATAGTTCTTAAAGAAGTTTGGCCCAGAATTGGCTGATGTGACAGCTTTAACAGAATGATTAGAGAACATACATTTCCTAGATTTTAAGCTATGTCATGCTTAGCATGATGTCTGGGTCCCTCACGGTTCCAAGCCAGCTTTAGCATCATGACAGTATCCGGAGACAGGTGAAACACTCTGGCTCTCCTTGGGTGTTGCTGCAACCCTCCACCCTAGCTCTGGAACATATAGCTTGTACTTCCTGCATTTCAACTTCATTTTCAGTGTGTTGGAAATTTTCTGGCTGTTCAGATTTTCTTATTAAATTGCTAGTGTTCTCAGAAGTGGTGAGCTCTTGAACCTAGTGGCCTGGGGGCCCCCAAGTCTAGAAAGAGGACCAAGATCAGTTCTTGGGGTGAACACCTCAGTGGGAACTAATGTGCTCTGAAGTCTCTGCTCTAAGCTCTCCAATGCCTTGCTACTCCTCCATAGTAGTTTATGACTAGGCACTCCCCCGACCTAGTCTTTCTTCTTAAGGAAGGACCAGACCCTGTCCTGGGGCACTGTATGAAGTACTCTGGGGTAGCAACTAAGAAAGTTTGCCTAGAGGACCTGATCTCGGTCCTGCGCTTTGATTTTATCCTCAGAAGGCCCCTCAGGCATCACAAAGAGCTACTGAGGTCAAGTCTGTACCAGTGTATGTCGCCTCTGCTGAAGCTGCAAACCCTTGTGCTGGATACACCAGTCTGACAGTGGTCTTCCCAAATCATCTCTAAAGAGGACTGACTCTTAAGAGACTCTGGACCAGGTAATTAACCTCTGTGGTGTTTTCCATGACATGCGGACTGTCTGGCATGTTAGGTCTTCTGATTCCCGTGTCCCGTGCCAGTCAGCGGGGTGGAAAAGTATCGAGTGTGAGCCCAGTGGGCTGCAGGAGGGACACGCTGCTGTTTTCCCCAGAGTGGCCAGCGCCATGGAAGCCAGGAGGGAACTGTACTTAGGTCAGAGGAGGGCCTAGCTGTCCCGGAGGCCTGCTGCTGTGCATTTCTCCAGTCCACTACCGCTCTGCCACAGGGGTGCAGGACTTTATTAAGTCAGCCTTTCTTTTTGGGTGTCTAGGAAGATCATTTGGACTTAGGTTAAAATAGGCTATGTTGCCCCTCAGGATGTTCCTGCTGCTGGCCCTGATAAGTCATCTGTGTGGATAATTGTCTATAAATGGAGCCGGAGGTCACAGAGAGCGGATGTGAGCCTTTGTTCTCAGCTGCTGGCCCCGACCACGTGAGGCGTCCTCACTGCGAGCAGGGGGAAGGCGGCTGACATTGAGATGCAGGCGGGGTCTTCTTCCAATGGCTCTCAGAGAAGGGGCTGCAGGGAGCAGCTGGGTGAGCGACCCTGGATGAGAGTGGCTCCTGGGGCGCTTTTCTAGCACGCTTGGTCTCTAGCCATTAAAGTTTTGCTCTGCGAAGAAAAGCATGATGCCAAACTGTGGGGTCCAAGTAGACAGGAGTGTCCGGAGGAGAACACAACAGCTCAGACAGACAAGACCGGAGACAGGACCAGAGCCGCGCGCCTCAAGCAGGAGAGGCTGATTAGGCGCACAAGGGCGTGGGCGTTGATTGGCGGCCGTGGCAGTGGGCGGGGAGGTAGGCGGGGTGACACCGCACTGTGCGGTTCTCCGAGGGCAGGAGTAGTAGGAGAAGGAGGAGTGGGCAACGGGCGCTGATTGGAGGCGGTGACGGGGACGACGCCCCTGGGCAGGACGGCTTGAGCTGATTGGAGGTGGTGGTGGTGGGCGGGGCGAGGGTGGGGTTGTCCACTGTAGGTTACGGGGCTGGAGGAGAAAGAGCGCCTGCTGTGGACACTGATTGGTGGGTGGGCGTGTAGGCGTGGCGCGGAAGCACTCTCTGTTTGGTCGGTACGGCGCTGGGCGTAGTCTATGGGCGGGGCAGACTGCCGGGAGCTGGTACTCCTGGCCGGAGGCGAAGGCGCCGCGGGAGCGATCCTGGGGCCCGGCCCGGTGGCCCGCGAGGCCTGCCCTTTGTGCTCGCAGCCCGCATCCGCGCCCAGGGCCACCGCGTCGGGCTCCCCGGCGCGCGTGCCCGCCCGCGCGCTGCCCGGCCCGGCCTGGGATGCGCCAGGGATGCGCGCCCGCCGGCCCTGCGGCTCCTGGCAGCTGGGAGCGGGGCGATGGAGCTAAGCATGAAGAAGTTCACGGTGCGCAGGTTCTTCTCCGTGTACCTGCGCAAGAAGTCGCGCTCCAAGAGCTCCAGTCTGAGTCGCCTTGAGGTAAAGGCCCTCCCCGGGAGTGCGCAGGATGCGGGTCCCCGCCTCACCTCTCGTGGGCATGTGGAACCCGGAGGGCGTTTGGCCACCGAAATCCTTCTCACAGCCCTGTACATCATCACCCTAGACCCGAGTGTGACGTGGGAAGTTATTTGAAAACTGGTCCAGTTGTCATTAGAACCTATCAAATCGGCTCCAAATGTTGGCACTTCATAACAACTGCACAGAGCGAGTCCTTGCTGAGGCTGAAGTCTACCCCAGTGAATTTCTCCCTAGTGCTCCTGTGTGCACAGGTTTCGGGGTCACTCCCCTGAGGCTTTAAAGGAGGAGGGGTGCGGTCCGTGCAGCTGGGTTGCCTCGTGGTGTGGGAATTCTCTGGGAGGCTCCGCGCGATTCCCAAGTTCTGTAGCCTCCGGCGCCCGCCTGTGCTGTCTTGGGTATGGTACTGTGTGGATGGTCAGGGTATTTGAGATCATTGTAGAGTTGACCAAGTAAAGAGGGTTCCTTCCGTGCAAGTGCACTCTGGCGCTCGGAGGTGGAGTGCCTGATGCAATTCCCTGCAGCCTCGGCTTTGAGATAGATTGGCTCTGAAACACGAAGGACGCCGGAAAATCTTAACCTTTGCAGGTCCCTCATCTTTTCTTCTGTGGGTGTCCATAGCCTGTCGTCTGTGTTTTAACGGTGGTTTTCATTTTAACACTAAGCTCTAGCCTCACCCCAGTGTTCAGACCACATTGCTGAGTTCATAGATGGCAGAGCCGTGACCTGCTTAAGCGGAGTGTGTAAAGGAAGGCCGGCAACTGACCTAGAGATTCCATGGAGTACAGATGCCCCTGCTTCAGGGCTGGCTCACAGAATTGGGGTGTGTGTGGTCACAGATTTCATTTTGGATTTCTTTGTCTCAGCCTTAGTACATTACCCACAGGCAAGGGGCTCTGATGATCCAGGGCTCTTTCAGTAAAGCCAGGGATAGTATTGAAAGTGTCAAGGAACTGCTTGTTGAAAAAGTTTCTTTTGCTAAATTCCAGCTCAGAATCAAAGGGCTTAGAGTGTCTCTCAGAGAGCAAAACACTGAATTTTGGACAATTGCAATTGTTTATATGGTAACGGAGAGGGGTCTTTAAACTTAATGATGAAAGAAATTAAGCAAAAGTTGATTTTTCTGGGACTCTGCAGAATCTAGCCAACAAGAACAGAAATTGCAGAAGTATTTACCTTCCTGTCAGATATGTTTGTATCTCCTATTTCACCACAATGCCAAGGTTATGCCGTTCCTTGTCTCTGGGCCATTGCTTTTGCCATTACATCCCTGTGAGCAAACTCTATGTGCCATTTACAGGGTACTTGGAGGGCCCTGAGTGTTCTAGAAGCCTGTGTGCTGATTCAACAAAGAGGAACAAACTGGGCTATTTCAAAATACAATGGCAGGCAAGGCGTGTGCATGTGGAGAGAGCAAAAAAAGAAAAATTTTTGTTTGTTTTGTTTTCAGTGTGAAAATACCATTTCTAAGGCCCCTACACACACCTGTAGATGTGCAGAAGCTCAAAGGGATGAGAAAGTTGGGCAGAAAGATGGCTCAGTAGATGAAGGTACTTACTGCCAAGCCTGGCAACCTGAGTTCCATCCCCAGAGACACATGGTGACAGGAGGGGGCTGAATCCCACGGTAGTCTTCTGACTTCATCTCAGGCTCCGTGTTGCACTTGTTGCACTTGTACACACACACACACACGTAAAATTTTGACAGTTTTAAGTGGCTACAAAAGCAGTGTATTCCATCAGTAAGTTGGATGTCCCCTGTGGATGCACCTGATGCCGTGTTGCATGCTACAGCACAGGCTAGCGAAGATGCACAGGTGTGTGCTGCACAGATGCCCCTCAGTTTCCTGCCACCTCCTTCTTCCGTTGCACAGGGAAAAGACCCTGAGAATGAAAGGTCTTCTTCGAAGCTTGCCCACGCTTCTGTCGACGTTTGCTAAGGACCTGGGGTGAGTTCAGGCTGTTTCTGGACAGTGCAGATCCCAGATAATGTCAGCAAAAGAAGTTCTAGCCTCAGGCTCATTTCCCTGGAATGTGCTATATAGATGGTTCTGTGCGTTTGTCTAGTAAGTCCCAGACATATACTTCTCTAGGTGCCTTCTCAGTCTTTTGTGTATAGAGAGTTACCCATGGGTCAGAAGAACCCAGCAGGAGTGTAAGACTTAGCAGGAAGGCCTGTCAGTGCTTTGAGGCTGAGGGATGGTACATTAAGTATTGCATTGTTGTGCATTTTTATTTGGGACAAATGAAAAAGGGAATTCACTGTATAAAAGGAAACTCATTCTATGAAAATTGCTTTTAGGATATACAGAAAAACTGAAAGTCTTTGTCTTTGCAACTCGAAGTCTAATGATATAAATAGGAAATTAACAGCAAATTCAAGTTTGAAGCAGTATTATTTTTGTTAAAAAAATCACAATATTTGGTTTAAAATTAATTTTGTTTTTAGAATACAGTGTTTGATAAACTCGGGGCTGTGGAGACCAAGTTACCTCATCACATGTGGAAACATATTGTGAATTTTTGCTTAAAATCAAGGTCATTTAAATATTTTGTCCTGTAATGGCATTGATCTAAGCGATCTGTCTGGTGGGCCACTGAGGGCAGACCTGTTCCAGAGACTCTTGAAGGGAAGCGGACAGCTTTGTTTAGCCTTTGTGGGCAGATCCCAGAGCTCCCCAGAGACTCTGTCCCCAAGAAGGCTCTGACTGCAGGTTCCCTGGTGCCGTGCCCTGAGAGTTACAGAGTTGCTTGTTACTGCTGCTTCATCCTGTGGTCCAGCTACAAATGAAGACGTGGAGGCCCAGGAGGCTCTTCTGAGATCATCTAAAGAACCTCCCTCATGGAGGAGCAGGGGCCTGCTGTTAGCAAGTTTTAGCCATTGCTGGCTGTGTAGCCATTGGTGTTTGTAATTTTTCAGGCACACAGGAAGTTGTTGTCATTATTAAGAGGTAATTACCCAATGAAATATTTTGGGATGTGTTGCAAAGCTTAATTTTTTTTTCTTGAAAACCTTTTCTGGAAGTTAAACAGTTCTAAGTGGATCTGATCACGTGCACTCAGTTAGAGTCCCACTCCCCTTGGACTAGAAAGACCATTAACTTCCGTAAGCCCCTTTTCTGAGCTACCAGACGGAATGATAGATAATGCCGGGGTTAGTGAGTATGTATGGAAAGACAGCTTAGAATCTTGGTGATCACTTCTCAGTCACTGTTAGTTGTTGATACTGACAAGGTTTGTTGGTGGTTTTCCTATCGTCCAGTGACTACTGACTGCATGGCCAGTGTTGTCCCAGTGGCGCAGGCTTTGCCTGGTAACCAAAAGCTCCCGTTCCCTCCCTGCCTGCCCAGGGGAAGGTCAGCTGCCCACAGGATAGGATGGCCGCATTTGCTCAGATGGAGTTTCCGTCTTCTGGCAGGGATAGTGTAACCCCTCTTACCATGCCTGCCTGCCCGTGAGTCAGCTGCACTTATCCACGGATCCATTACCCATGTGCCCTGAGCGAGGGTGGCTTTTAGAGCACAGAAAATGTTCCAGTGTCTGTTTTTAAGTCAGAGAGCTTGAGAGCTGCTGAAACCCCATCCAAGACCCCAAAGGTGTGCTACAGGCTTGTACTCCTGGTTCACATTCTTTCCAGAGGCAGTAAAGGTTTTTAATTAATTTAAGATGGTGTTATTTACTAAACATTAGATTTCATCTAATCCACTAAAGGTATTGATATGGAGAGTCAGCTTGCCTACAGAATGACCGATTCCTCAGTATTAACAAGGCCAGAGAGATCTCTGATGTGTTATTTGAACGATTTCATCTGAAACTGACATTTCCACCAAAAGATAGTCCATGAGAAATAAAGAGAAAAAGGTGGGATTTTGGGTGGTGATAAA
Source organism: Ondatra zibethicus (assembly GCA_004026605.1). Lineage (NCBI taxonomy): Eukaryota > Metazoa > Chordata > Mammalia > Rodentia > Cricetidae > Ondatra > Ondatra zibethicus. The sequence goes on along the minus strand of PVIU01010353.1, from coordinate 17,316 downwards.
CTGTTGAGTGGATTTCACTTATTTATTTCCCCCATTGTTCATTCTTGAGAAAAACAAGTCTTACTGTGTGTCACATATGTTGAGCTAAGCAGTTAGGATACAAAACCATGGTCTCTGCCTCAAATGAACTTGCTGTCTAGTGACAGTGGCTAAGAAAATCAATAGAAGCCTGCTTTTGGGGTGTGATTCACGTGGTATTCTTAAGTCAATGGATTTAAGTGATCGACTTAGATCAGTTGCTGATTTATTTGTTTGTCTTGGTCATAGATAACCAAAGGTTGTTTGTGTTCTCACATGACGATATCATAATTGCTCAACTGTTTTAAAGAAGAAAAAAAAAACAAGAAAGAAAAAACCACGGTGCTGTTGTAGGAGACACAGCTTGTTCATTTCCCGGCCTCCCAGACTCCCGAAATAATCATACAGAAACTATATTATTTACAATACTCCTTGGCCAATAGCTTAAGCATATTGCTAGCTAGCTTTTACATCTAGAATTAACCCATTTCCATTATTTTATATTTTACCACGAGGTTCATGGCAAGGTTCCACCCAGCAGCTGGTGTCTTTCCCCTCTGGTGGCTCCATGGCTTTTCTCTGACTCCGCCTTCTTTCTCCCAGCATTCAGTTTAGTGTCCCCCCCCCCCCCCGCCTAGTTCTACTCTGTCCTATCACAGGCCAGGAGAGTTTTCTTTATTAACCAGTGTTTTCACAGCACACACAGGGAAATCCCACATCATGGTGTCATAGTCACATAAATGTTAGAAAAGGGGCTGGGGACAAATGTTAAGGGTGATTCCAGCTGAGGCGCAAAGAACAGTTCTTGTTCCTGGTGATCGATAGAGAATTTCTTCTAGGTTAGGTAGCTTCCAGGAAAGCAATTTCACAGTGTTAAGTACCTAAGAAATTCTGGGAGTCCTTGTTGTGTTAGGCTTTTGACAACCAGGAAAAGAAAGGAAGGGAGGGAGGGAGGGAGGGACAGAGGGAGGGAGGGAGGAGAGACCTCAAATAAAATGGTCCATGTTAGTGAAGGTCGTTTGCTTATTTGTCCTTTATTGTATTTCTTAGACAACTACAACTAATTCCTTACTTGTGGCTGTGTCTGGGATGTCTTTGTAGTATCGTGCTCCCCCACCCCGCATACTTTTTCTTTCCATCAAAGAAGCTTATCAAAATGTTTTTGCTTATTCAAAAATACATACAACCAAAACTCTTGAGATTTTGCCCATTTTCCTTCCGCTGTCCCCATCACCACCCTTCTCACGAGGCCATAGGCTGACTGGTGGTCACCGCTCAACAGAAGTTCAACCATTTGCTCTTTTTTCACACACTCTGAAGTAGAAACAAAGGAGCATTAAGTGAAAGACGGGACATCTGTCCTCCTGTCTGACCTCGGTAGCTCAGTGTAATGGATGGATGCCAGTTCCTCAGATATGGTGGCGTGGACTTGGTCGGAGAGGAAGGAGCCTTCTGAGGTAGTTTCCAGGACCTGTGCTTTCAGAGAGGACGTGGGAGGCTGTGGATTCAGCTCGCAGGCCATGAGAAGGTGCAGGTGGCTGGTGTTTTAAGCCTCAACCCTGTATTCTAGAGGCTGCCAGTAGAGCGTGTATACCCCGTTGGGGGGGGGGGACTGGAGATAAGTTTGTTCATGTGAGGTGGAGTTGGCATCTAGGAATTTAGCCAGATTTATATTTTTCCTCTACGGCTCTGTGCTGTTGACTAAGCAAAGCAAAGTTACTGTAAGATTCCAGGAATTCTCCGAATGATCAGCGCTGACTTACAGTTAAGGGTCCCTGCTTCGTTGTGCTCTTCCCTGTCATCCTGTTTGCAGTTTCACTTGTCAGAGCTGTCGAGCTGACCATGAGGAAACTGCTATGAAGTAGGCTTCTACGCGGCTGGGTCAGTTGCAGACGTAGGCAGTGTTCAGTGATCGTATGTGACCTCCAGCTGTAGAAGGTACTGCTTAAACAGCTGGCCCCAGCTAGTGTGAGCTCTCTGACTCTGGACTGACGCAGGGGAACCTGCATAGGCTGGAACTAGGCCCTCTGAATGTGGGGGACAGCTGTATGGCTGGGGCAGTCTGTGGGGTCACTGGCTGTGGAACCGATATTTATCTCTAGTGCATGAACTGGCTTTTACAGCCCATTCCCTGTGGAGGATACCTTGCTCAGTCTAGATACAGGAAGGATAGATACAGGTCTTGGTCCCGCCTCAAGAGATTTGACAGACTTCGTTGACTCCCCACGGGAGGTGGGTCTCACAGTCTGTGAGGAATGGAGGGGTTGTGGGGTGGGGTCAGGTAGGGGGAGCGGGAGGAAAGGGAACTGGGATTGGTATGTAAAATATGAAAAGATTGTTTAAAAAAATAAAATAGAAAAAAGTTAAAAACAAACAAAGCACCTCCAACAAAAAAAAAAAAAAAGGTGCTGCTTATGCTGACTGATAGGTGAATGAGAATGGCGCCATGGTGGCGGGACTATAAATAACGTTAGGACCTCCCACGAGACTTCAGGGGCTAAATGTGCAGGAACCACACAAGACACAGTGTGCCAGGCCGTCAGGGATGTGTGCCTTTGTTTAGGTGTTATTTGCATAGTTTCTTGAGGTCCCCTAAAGGACATAGTAACAATACCACTGGTCATGGAATCCTGCTTAATCCCCAGCCTTGGCTTGCAAAGGTCCTCAGGCTCCCTCAGCAGCTGCACTTCCAGCAGGAGAGGAAGTTCTGCACCCCTGGGGCCAGCTGTGTCTCTGCACACCTGCTGTGAGCATGCCTGGCCCTCACTGGCCAGCTGCCTCACTAGCCCACCTCACACTTCCTGTTTTCCTGCCTTTAGCTGGCTCACTCACTTAATCCTTTGCCTCTTCAACTGCAAAAAAGGCAGTTTATCTTATAGTGATGGTGCTTAAGCCTCTGGAGTCAGAGATGACGCAGGCCCGATGGAATTCCATGGGGCTGTGCCCATATACTAGCCAGACCCTCTGTTGAGGGCCTTGCGTTATACGGGTTCTCCTTGCCAGCTTCCTCTGCCTTCCCCATTTGAGTACACATTTGTCCCAGGTGAGTGTTGTCACCAGAGAGCTGGCTCACCTAGGTTACAACCATGCTGAGTTTCCTTAGAATGAAGGTTTAGGGCTGGAAATGTAGCTCATCTGACAGGGAGCTTGCCTAACACACCTAAGGCCCTGGGCCTGCTCCTTGGTCCCTCTAACATGCCTGTAATCCCAGTACTCGGAAGGTGGAGGCAGGAGGGTCCGGAGTCCAGGTTCATCCTTGGCTGTACAGAGCTAAAGTCCAGTCCCCCCCCGCCCCCCCGTGTGTGTGTGTGTGTGTGTGTGTGTGTGTGTGTGTGTGTGCGCGTGTGTGTGGCCAAGCTGAGGGATGGCAAAGGATGGAGTCTTGGCAAAAATTCTCTAGTTTCCTTGGGTGAAAAGACATACGCTCAGGAGATTAAGACAGCAAACAGGAATGAGTAGGTCATCACTGGGTGGGACTGGGGAAGAGCTAAGCCAAGGATGCTGAAGACCCACAGAAAGCATGACTGCTGAGCTGTCAACATCTTTGGATTTTAGATAGACACTGGCCTATGCAGGTCTAGAACCTGCTGAAGTGGTCAAGTGATCTCCACGGCCACTTGAGGCTTTGCGAGACTGGCGGCCATGTCTGGACAGATGCCGTGGATGGGCTGCATCTTTGCCCTTTGCTTATTAAGTAGGTAGCTGAGTTTATAATAGAAAGGGAAGTGACTTCTATTGGGAAGGTTGTGGTGAGGGTTAGTTCGAGTGTTTTGGACCAGGATAAGCAGGCCTTTCAGGACTGAAAGTCAGATGACATCCTGCCTGTTGATGTTTACATCTGGAGCATCCTGAAATCAATGTCTTTATTAGCACAAAAAAGGCAAGACAGCTGCTTGTTAGGAAAGTGCCTAAGTGGGTTGAGGAGCTGCCTGAAGGATCCCTGAGAGAGGAGGTGGGATAAGGGGAGTTTAGTGCTGGGGAGGGATGAGGTGCCCACTGCTGGGCTCTGATTCTTGCAGGAGCTGCCAGACCCCTTCATGCTCACGTGGGCCCTGGTGGCCAGAGGCTCTTTGTCAAAGCAGGAAGCTTGGAAAGGCTGGTACAAGGTGTGTCTGTAACCCACGACAGGCTCGCAGAGGTGTACATGAGACCTTGGTAAATGACTCTGGTGGCTAGGGGCAGTGAACCATCTGCGTCCAGGGAGCCCAGCCGTGCGCCGTGGTCTGTGAGTTATATTTGTAAAATGTAGCAAAGCAAACAGGAGTTTCCATGTGTGACTCAGTGGAAGGATTGCAGCACCTACCCCCGGAAAAAAGTTAAAAGAGGCATCCCACTTGGTGGTTTGTCCTGAGGTTGACATGCAGAGGGACCCTGTGCAGACGTGTGACTGTCAGAGATCATGAGTATGTCTTACTCTCTCCTTTGGTGCTGTGCGTCCTGGTGAAGCTGGCGAGTGGTGTGGGAAAGAAAGGCTGTCTGTCACAACAAACCTGCCGTGGTCATTGTGTGTGTGAGAGAGCCGGTGTCAGCCTGCAGCCAGCAAACACAGCCTCGTACCTACCGCTCATGAGTTTCGTTTTCCTTCCCTACTCCTGCTCCCAATCCCAGTCTTGTAGTAAGGAGGAGAGGGCTGTGTTTCTGGCACCTAACTCCCGGCCCAGGGCCCCTTGTTTTGTCCCACCTGACTCTTGGTGCCCGAAATAATTACACAGAAACTGTATTTATTTAAATATTGTCTGGCCCATTAGCTCTAGCCTCTTATTGGCTAACTTTTATATATTTGTTTAACCCATTTTTAATAATGTGAGTGTCACCATGAGTCGCGTGAGCTGTGATGGCAGGTGTGTGAAGACAGCTGCTGGGCAGCTAGTGACTCGGTTGGCAGGCTCCTGGCTTGGAAGGAGTGGGGGTACTTAGCTTGCTGAGCAGTTGGGTGGGACCTGGGTAGTGACACACAGTGATTTCCCCCACATCTGTGTCCTTCTGTGATGGGACCTGGGTAGTGATGGGTAGTGACCCCCACATCTGTATCGTCCTTCTGTGATGGGGCCTGGGTACTGATGGACAGTGATCCCCACATCTGTATCATCCTTCTGTGATGGGGCCTGGGTAGTGATGGGCAGTGACCCCCACATCTGTGTCCTTCTGTGATGGGGCCTGGGTAGTGATGGACAGTGACCCCCACATCTGTATCGTCTTTCTGTGACAGTTGAGCAACCTTCTGTGCTTTCTGACACTGTGGTGATGATGCGTATTGGCTTTGGGGACAGACCACTGGAGCCCTTCCTTCGATCACTTCTGTGACTTCAGCAAGGTCACCAGTAACACCAGCTGAGCTCTAATTCCTTGCACTGTAAAAATGGCAGCCTCCTGCCTGAGAGGGTTGGATCGGGAGACAGTGGAGTGGTCTGTGTAGCAGGCATGGTGGGTACCTAGTAAGGGCCAGTGTGGCAGGTTAGTAGGCTGTGGGCAAACTTCGTCACTTCCTCTAGCCATGGCTCCCAAACTCACATACCGTGGCTGTGGTGTAGCACATAAGGAGACACACGATACAAGCCCTGGCTTGGCAGTACCCTTCCATGGCTGGTCATGTTAAAGAGTCACCACTTAAGCTACATTGTTAGGCTGAGAGGGAATGGCTACATGAGGAGTTTAGTCTGTGTGGTGTGTATGCACGGTGGGTCTTCCCAAGGCAGTAAGCCCCTCCGTTCCTTCTTCAGAAAGCATCAGAAAGCCAGAGTCTGGAGTTTGAGGCTAGAAGCCGGCAGAGCGGGAGGGTTTCGATGCTGTCTCCACTGCAGATGGAGCACCTGCTCGTGGCTGGGCGCATCCCTCTGGAGTCCACAGCTTTGCCAGGGCACCTTGGTGGGTCTTAGTGATTGTTCAGGAGATGTCACAGCTGAGAAAGGGGAGCAGGCATTTGGTGTCTCATTCTGGAGCCTCCTCCCACTCACTTCAAATCCAGTGTTCTCTACCCTAACGCCCCTGTCCTGGCAGAGGTCACACTGCCCCCCACCACATGTTTAGACAGAAAGGGCATGACTTTATGAACTTCAAGGGTCAGTAGTTCTGTCCAGCATGACTTTCGTCCAGTTCTTCTCTCAGTTAAAAAGAAGCAGAGGCAGCGTATCTGATAACTTCAGACATCTTACAGTGCTTTTCTTTCTCCTCTGTTTGTCACAAATCCCCTTCTTCTTGGGTTCTCTCTCCTCTTGCAATCTTGGGATCACATATTTGCATCAAGTCAATAGTAGCCCGACGTGCAGGCTCATGAGGGGAGAGTGTGCTCTCTGGTGCACATGGAAGGGTTGCAAGGTGAATGCTTGTCTCTTAGTAGGTGGACCCTCTGAGAGGCAGTGTTTAACTGAAAGTCTGGAATAAGGCAACAATGAACAATGCCAGCATTTCCTGCTGGGAGTTCAATGGCAGGAAATAAGGTAGGAACATGCTGGGATCAGGATGCAAGGTGTACTCCAGCTGTGGAATGGCCCACTGCCCTCCCCAGCTCTCTCTGGGGTCGTGAGGGTCCTTGCCAATGCCATGGACTCAGAGCGCTTTGGTTTTGGCAGGTGGTATGTATACCTGGTGGGTGCAGAGGATGGTTATTGGTCAGTTCCCAAAGACAAGCACAGCCCAGTTCCTGAACTTGGTAGATGTTACTGTGTCAGGCAGAAGCCATTAAGCAGGTGTTGATAGGTTGGGATCTTGGACTAGGAAGATGATCCTGGACCTCTTTGTAACACCAGTGTCTCTGTAAAGGGAGACAGAGAAGACTCCACTTTGTGGGAGGAACAGGGAGACAGTGATGAAGGAAGGGAGCCTGGAGGATGTTCCCAGAGTCCTCAGAAGGGAACAACCCTGCTCACAGCAGCAGAGCGATCAGGAGCCTTTAGGCTGTGGCGATTTGTCACGCTGGCAGTCGGTGACAGATGCACGTTAAAGTCAGTCTGACTGTAGAGTAGATCTGTGGGTTTCAAGACAGAGGTGGGCACAGCTCAAGTAGAGATGTGTAGGTGGATGAGGTCTGAGCACGGATGAGGTTGGGCAAGACCTAAAAGGTAAAAGACTAGACTCAGCCTGCCTAGAAAGTGGCCAGGCAGAGCAGCCAGCTGTCCCAGGGGTTTCCCGTCCTTGCAGCTGCAGTCTGTAAGCAACACTGGATCTGATTTGGTATCCATGTGGCCCAGCGTGAGCAGATTTCGGCTGTGTAAGGATTTGCTGAGGTCCACCCCCAGGGTGAGCAGAGATTTCGGCTGTGTAAGGATTCTCCGAGGTCCACCCCCAGCGTGAGCAGAGATTTCGGCTGTGTAAGGATTCGCGAGGTCCACCCCCAGCGTGAGCAGAGCAACCACTCCGTCCTTGTGGCAGCTGTGCTCCAGGGTTAGAGAGAAAACAGTTGAGTGCACTTAGGAAACGTGGCCATCTCAAAAAGTGCTCGGGAGAGATGGGGGCAACAAGCCCAGCAGGACAGGAGGGCAAGCTGGTGTGGCATTTAGGGGACCCCTCTGGGGAATCCTGAGGAGGAGTTTCAGAGTGGTTCTATCTCACCTGAAGACCAGTGTGCCCAAGAGGGAGTGCCCAGATGTGTGCATGCACACACACATAACAAACAGATGGATCCTTCTGGAAGAGCTGTGAGGATTAGACCCTTGCTGGTGTGGAGGGGGAGAGAAGAGCGGAGCAGCTCCAGGAGCTGCAGTTTGCTGCTACTTGAGGGTACTGGACACGCATACAAATGGAAGAGGAATCCAGATGATGTCCTTGCCAACCTGATCCTGAAGTGGGGAGACGGCACAGGAGGTGCAGTCAGCCAGATGGATCTGGCTTCCTCAGTCCCTCAAGGATCTGAAATCTCCTTACTAAAGGCTTAATAACCCTGCCATGCTGCTGCAGCCACTTGATCGCATCAGTGCTGACATGTGGACCCAGGCCGGTGGCGTCACTCAAGGTGAGTAGACACCTGCAGGTGCACTTGACATGGGTCTAGGTAGCTGTGCTTCTGGTTGGAAATCTCCCTGCTTGTCCTGGTGCCTCGAGGCAGATGCTGTCCCAAGAGTTGGTTTCAAGTGTGGCACACCATCCACTTTGGTTCAGCCTGCTCTTTGGGGTTTACAGTCTATGCGCAAGCTCTCATATCCTCAATAGTAATTCAGGAGTCCAGTGGAGGAAAGAGGGATGGGAAGAAAGGCCGGGGAAAGACAGAGGGGTGGGAAATGCAGTGGCAGAAGGAAGCGGAGCCTGCGCACAAGGGCCTGCGGAGGAAGAAGAGTGAAAGGCCATGCCTTGGCCTCTGAGGACAAGCACTCCACAGGGAAAGAAGTAGGCGTCACATCATGAAAGCCAAGCCTCACTCTGCATACCTTCCTGCCCGAGTGTGAACAGCAATGCTGCCCAGCAGTGTGACAAAAAGGGCACAGTCAGAGATGGGCCCTACAGAGTAGCTTTTCACCTACTAGGAGAGTTGTGATAGAGGGGAAACTGCTGTCTAGCACCCTGCTTCTTATTGCCACCCCACCTCCCGAAGGCAGGGAGAGAGAAAGAGTCCTGGACATGAACCTGCCCTGAGTAGCATCTGTGTAGGAGTGGCCCAGTTCCTTGCTTTATGGGGTAGGTCTTGCCTCTTAGGAAGAGCTGTGAATTCGGAATTTTACCATTAGGATTGGCAGTGTCTGTCACAGGCAGTCACCTGAGGATGCTCATGGGGTCCTGAGATTGTGTAACATGGTCAGTGGGTTCCCTCCTGTTGCTCTGGTCCTCTCGGGCTGGTGAGGTGAGGCCTTGCTTATTTATGGGCATTAAAAGATGAGTGAAAAATTGGAGGCACGAAAAGAAAATAGGCCTGGGAGAGCGCTGTGAGAGAAAAGAGGTGCCTGGTTCTCTCAGCATTTCTTCTACCCAGCGGAGAAGGCCGGAGCACCCAGGTTTCAGATGCTGGGTGTTTAGTATGTGTGGCACAGAGAGCCCTGGCTGGGACCATTCTCTCACCTCTACCTCCTTGGTGATGGAGCGTGTGTTTCGACATGTGCACACAGCATTGTGACAGAGCGATGGCAGAAGATATTTGTCAGGGACCCACAGCCTGGCCTACTGAGCTCTTCTGTTCTGACAACAGATCCTAGAATGGCAACTCACAAAATCTGGCTTCACTTCCACATTCTTCAAGACAGACTTATCCCTCAGATGCCGTTCTTCACAGCACTCTGTCACTTCAGCACGTGGAAAGATGTGGCTGTCCGTCATTGTTCACACTCGTCCTGTCTTCTACTCTTCTGTCACTGCATCCCGCCACAGAGGAACAGAAGGGACAAAACCAGGCTAGAATGGACAGTGTTTTTTCCAGCCAATGGTCTTCCAAACATTTTTAGTTTTCAAGAGGAAGGAGACAAAGTTATTTGAAAATTAACTAATGTAAGTTCTTTCTCTTAACACTGATGAGTAGGAAATGTTCTCTTTGACAGCCTGAGAATTAATATGAAGTGATTAAATATATAAATATGTCAGTATAAGTGTGTGTTTGCATGTATGTTCCTATCTATGCATATAGGCATTAACATGTGTATATGTGCATATATGTATATGTGCAAGCACTACATAAGCTATTTTCCAGGAATGGCAGTTAGGACCAGAGGTACCCTGAGACCTTTGTTCAGAGGATGTGGCGGAGTGGAGGAGCCTGGAGGCCACACTTGTACTTCGGCAGCCGTCTGTGCCCTGCAGAGTCCCCGGCTATTCTGATTTAGGTTTTCTCTATGCAAATAAAGCTATTCTGGCATGAATATATTTTCTCACCTAATATCTTATAAGAACTCTAAGAAAGTGAGTGCTAGTGTGTCTGCCTCACATATGAACAACGCATCACAGGTTGGGGTCCCTGACACCGACAGTTAGTCACGCTGTCACGGGAGCCAGGAGCCTGCTCTGTTGTGTTCGCCTTGAGTTTGTGTCTTTAACCACAGTGTGTTTCCATGGGGGTGGGCTGCTGAGCTCAACAACATGTCTATAGCAGGTTACGTGTTCTGTGCACACTTCCAGGAAGAGCTCTCCTGTAGGCGTTTTCTGACCTGCGTGTGATACTGCAGTACCAGCAGTGGGGAGGCCGAGGCAGGGGGATCTCTGTGAGTCCAACCTGGTATACATTAGAAGGCTCTGTCTGAAAAACAAAGAGAGAAGAAGATGTTTTCCATCCCAAGGCCATGAGCTTTAGATTATGCGTTGGCCCATGCATGGCCAATAGTACAAGCTCAGGATGAAGGTGCTGGGGTGTTCAGGAGATGGAGCAAGGGTTTCCGACCTGTTGCTGTTCTGTGGAGGGCTCGAGTCTGAATGTTTTGGGTTATTATTTTGCTGCATAGTTACATGTAAAACACACAGGCATTCCTTAGGAAGTATATTTGGGAAATGCAGTAATGTTTTTAAACTTATATTTCAAACAATAGTAGACTTGTCTTTTCAAATTTACCAATCTAATGAAGATGGTAAAGTGGAGAAACTAAGAATAAATTTCTTTCATTCATTGAAAAAGCCCAGGTTTCCTATTTGTTACAAGTTGTTTGCTCATTGTGTCTGTCATTCACTTTCCTATCGCTGTGACAAAATTAATACTTGATAAAGCATCATAAGGAAGGTGGGGATTGTGTGGCTCACAGTTCAAAGGCACAACCCTCCATGGTAAGGGAGGGGCCACCAGAGCAGGGTCACACGGCATCCAGTCAGGAGAGGGATGGATGCTGGTGCTCACTGGCTTTGTGATGCTCGCATTCAGGGTGAGCCCTCCTTCTTAAACCCTTCTGGAAACACCCTCATAGCATGCCAGAGGTGTGTTTCCATGGTGATTTTTAAATCCCATCATCCTGACTGTCATTGACTCTGCACAGTAGGCTTGGTGGCTGCAGGACGCCTTGGTTCCTCTTCTTGTTCTACTTTCCTTTCCTTTGTTGGCCTCCCAACTAAGATCCCACATACGCAGACAAGAATTCAGCAAAGCGTGATGGAAATGATTGAATTACAGAAAGAGTATTTCATTGTGGTAACCTTCTAATTCTTAATGCTGTCCCTTAGAGTGTGGAGTAAAGAAGTGGACATCAGATGTCACTGACAAAATACATTTCTTAGAAGCACAGAGGTAGTAATGGCTGTGTGTGTGTGTGTGTGTGTGTGTGTGTATGTGTGTGTGTACACATATACTATGGGTATGGAGGCTGGAAGTTCCCTGGGAACCCTGCTTTTTGAGACAGTCTCCCACTGAGATGCAGGGCAGCTGATTAGGTCAGCCTGGTTGGCCACGTTGAGCCCTAGACATCCGCCCTGTTTCTTATCTCCTCAATACTGGAATTTCAATCCATATCTGGCGTTTTGCTTGGGTTCCTGGCCTCAATCTCAGGTTTTCATACTTACAAGGCAAGCATTTTACCAACTAATCCATCTGCCAGCCTGTTGTTTCTTTCTTTCCTTGTGCTCTTATGGTCAAGTATTTGCCAAGTGCTGCTGTTTAACCAAGTTATCTTATTTTGATAAATTGCTAGATATAATGTTGTATAAAAGGAAATGAGGCCTTCTGAAGCAGTCTCTTCTGACCTCGAGGTCGACGTCCCCAGCCCTAAGAAGAAACACATTTAATTCAGTGTGTGGTGAGCCAACTGTGTGACCCAGTTGTTTGGGATTTTATCCATGCTGTCCATGGTGTGTCCTCTTCGAAGTTGTTTTCCTGCCTGTTGCTAGTGGTTCCTGGGCGGCTGATTCCTCTGCCAGCATTGGATTCGTGCTTCTTACCCCTCTCCCCGCACCACTGTGCGGTCAGGTTATCTTTTTATTCATGAGAAGCACGGGAGAGCCATTTTCAGACCTCCCAGAAGAGTGAAAGAACACTCCATGACTTTTGTTTTTGTCCTCCGAATGGCCCGGCACACTGTGTGCCTGTCTCCTACTCACAGCCAGAAGAACATGGCTTTACTAACAAGCTTACTCTTCCTCACAAGCTATCTTGTAGTGAAAGACACTTGTTTACATTAACAGCAAAAAATATTATGAAGAGGTTGTAGCAGGACAAAAAAACTGGAATGGGGAAGAGTAGAAAGTTTCAAAAATATGCAAATGGAAGCAAGTAGTTCATAATTAACCACTGTTTCTTTATCTTGAAATAAGCATAGAAGAATCCTTTCTGACTTCTTGTCTGGAGAGACAGCTCAGCCGGTAGCATGCTTGCTATGGAGCCTTGGGACCTGAATATGATTCTCAGTACATACATACAGATCTAGGCATGACAGTGCATGCCTGCAATCCAATACCGAGGATGCGGAAGCAGGCCTACGTCCCTAGGGCCATGACCAGCCAGTGTAGCCGAGTCAGCGAGCTTCCGGCCAGTGGGAGAACCAGTCTCCAAAGTAAAAGGTGCATGGTGTGTGAAGCGTGACACCAGAGGTTGTTCTCTGGCTTTCCCATGCACCTACACACACATGTGCACTTGTGCAGACATGAATGTGCATAGCATGTGTACACACATATGCACAAACTGAAGTTATTTCCCGACTTCCTGAATATTCCAGTTTGTAAATTCTTCATTTTTCGGTAATTACAGACAAATTATACTTGACACTCAGCCTTTGCCAGAGGGGTTGCACTGTTAACAAACAGCGAAGATGCATGCCCGTTATTTCGGGTGTCTAGGTGGTTGACGTGAGGGGCAGGCGGCGGCATGGTGCATGACTGTAGCTGTGACAGAGTGACATCAGAGCACGCTGGTGAGGGTCACTGAATTCGCCTGCCTAGATTCATGGTCCTTTCTGCCATCACTTGGAAGAGGATCCATGTCAGGGTTTTCCCATTACCTCCTGCATGGGACCCTTTTCCCAGAACCTGTATGGAATCTGGAGCACGCTTTGAAGGCCTGCTGATCTTTCTTGGCCTTCCTCTGCAAACACAGGGTCCCAGAAAACCCCCTTGGAAGCCGGGACTCTAGAGTTTTAGCTGCCATTTATTAAGGGAGGGGACAATAAGGGACAACCTTTCCGTTAGGGTCTTTTGGTCATATTCCATCCATGTCTTGGGGTGGGATAAACAAAATGTCCTCATCTCTTTCAATTGATTGTGTGAGTGAAGACGGGGTGCTCTGGGTGGGAACTAGCTCTAATACACAGTGTGGCTTAAATCTGCAATTTAAAGCTGTTTATTTTATTGTTGTTGTTAATAAAAATTCTGTTGAAAAGTTTTTAGTTTCCTGAATGTTTGTTTTGGGAACAAACATAACTTTACCTAAGGGTGTACCAACTTTAGAGGAGAGAGGATAAAATGAATGTAGAAAAAAGTTCACATTTACATGGTTGACGGTAAAGTCTAGGGAAGCTGAGAAAACCACCCTCTAACGATGGTCAAAGATGATGAGACATTCTGGCAGCCTCCAAGTGATCAGGGTTGTTTACACCCTGTCACTGATTGGCCAGAGGTTGCCTACATTAGGGTCTCGTGTGGGGACATTTGTTTGAATGCCTTCTAGATTTCGGCAGCAATTGAATGTTCTGTTTTCCATGGGATTCCAAAGTTGCTCCTGACATTGCTTTCTTTTCAGAAGTGATCTTGAATTCCTTAACTGCCAGTTTCTAGATGGGGATCTTTCTTGCATGAACCAATGGACTGTTAGGCATGAACCCAGAGTCGAGTATTTCTTTTGTAGCACCAAATTAAATCTATGTGGATGTAGTCATGAGAATCATACAAATAAACCTCCCTAACATCTAAACTCATAGTTTTATATAATGGCTAAGCATTGTTTATGCACCATGTGATTCATTCCAATGTGTTTTGTTGGCATCATTCCACATCTCTTGTTGCCAGCTAGCGCACATCCTAAGAAGGTTTCCCAGCATCTACTAAGAAGTCAGCCCCTCCCAGGAGGCTGAGTGAGAAGTTCTAGTCTTTTCTGAGTGGTGACTGGAGTTACAGCGAGAGAGGAGGGACAAGCACACTCCCTCAGTGTGTCTTTGTTATGTCTTGGATGCCATCTGCACTGCCTTGTGGGATCTGTGTGACATGTCCACCGCTCACCTGTGTGACATGTTCACCGCTCACTGTGTGACATGTTCACCGCTCACTGTGTGACATGTTCACCGCTCACTGTGTGACATGTTCACCGCTCACTGTGTGACATGTTCAGCACTCACTGTGTGACATGTCCACCGCTCACCTGTGTGACATGTATGAAGCTGTGATTGCAGTATTGTCCCAGAGATCTGGAAATTATCACTCTCCTCAAAACCAAGCCTTCACCCCTCTACTGACCTCTTCCTGATCCTCCACAGCCCTGTACCAGCTGGAGGACATGTGTCCCTAGAGAGTGGCCTGTCTAGACACATTGGACAAATGGAATCTTAAAATTAGTGATGCTGTGTGTCTGGCTCCTTTCAACCTGAGCTCAATGTTTCTAAGCTCCATCCAAGTGGGTATTTCTTTGTCTTGCCAAATAATGCTCCATTGTATGGCCACACCACATATTTATTTATTTATGAAGAAGTTGATAGATGTTTGAAATGTTTCCACTGTTTGGCTGTCGCATGATGCTGCCAAGAACATTTCCGTACGGCTGTTTTTGAGGGTTTTACCGTTTCACTTCCTTGAGAAGATACCCAGGCGTGGAACTGCTGTGTCTGAGAACCCTCAGGCTTTTCTCTGTAGACAGCAGTGTGGAGGCACCCAGTTCTCACCAAGGCTGTTACTGCCTTTCTCACGGTTTTCACACTGGCAGGGGTGGGCATGTTGGCGGTATAGGGTGGCACCTCCCTGTGGTTTAGATTTGCATTTCCCGAATGACCATGACATTAAGCGCCCCCCCCCGGTCATTTGTATGTCTATCTCGAAGAAACATCAATTTAGTTCAGTTTTCTTTTTTTAAGTGTTGAGTCTATCAGCAGGTCCCGTGTGCAAAGAGTCTTATGACCTCCCTAAAGAGCCCTACAACTGGGGACTAAATATCCAAACAGTCAGGCCTATGGGGGAAGTTCACAGCGAGCAATGTTCAGCCTTTTATCATTGAACTGTAAGGGTGACTTCCATGTCCTAGAGACGTATGCTCTCCAGATACTGTTTGCCATCGCTTCTCTCTCTCACTGTCGCCCACAGAATAATGCTCTAACTTCTGTATGATCTCTTGCATTCTCCCTAATTCGCACTCACTCTGAAGCCCCTGTGCAGCCCTTCCTAGATAACAGTAGGGTATACATTCAGAAACTGTTGGTGCAGATAAACTTGAACCTACAGTTTCCTTCTGACTCTGACTTTTCTCTTGTTATGATCCAGGAAGTTTTGTGATCTCCTTACAGTCAAGCCTGTTGCAAAGGAAGCTGTTTGATCACTAACAGGTGCCTGGGTCTGTGGGTCACAAAAAGCGGTTTGAGGATGGCTGAAGTCTTTTTTGTTTAAGGGTCTCGTGTTCCTTCAGTTTCTGTTTATGGATTGTTACAGGGTGATTGTGACAAGACGTTAAATGTGTGAAGCCCCCTGGGTCCTCTTAATGCCTTTCTGTTTGGTTTGCTTCTCATGGACATTGTCCAAGGTGCCGAGCCAGCATTAAGAGGTGGAGGCTCAAAGCCAGGTTGTCGATAGTGGATGATGCCTTCTGCTGAGCTCACATCCAGCTGCCAGGTGGAGCCAGAGTGTGGTTTCATCTCAGGTCTGTGAAGCCGTATTTGCCTCTCCAGTGGGACTTACTGCTGTTTCTCGTTCACCGCAATCTTTGGAAGCTCCCCAGGAATACACGATGGGGATGTGGGTGGCTTATGTCTCCTCCACAGCCCCTCCTCACACATGGCCCCTTTCCTTCAGAATCTCAACCTCCACGCTCACATTTTTGTCTAACACATTTTTGTCTAATGTCAAGACCTGAACAGAAGGCACGACATTTTAAAACTCAATCTTAACAAGCGTATTTGAGTTTCTAGTCAGAATGTTATAGGCCTGGGTCTTAGTCTCAAGAGGCACCTGCTGAAGTCTCTGGGTCTCACAACAAGCAATTAGACCAGGGACACAGACTCAATATAGAAACAGATGGAGAAGTGTGTTAGGAAAGGGAACCACTGCCGAAGATGCGTAAAGCCTCCAGGGCGCTGAGCCGTGAGGCCCACAGATGACATTTTCACAGCACCGATTCTTCCACGCTTGTGTGTCTCAGGTTTGTTTAAGTGGATACACTGTCCAGGTGGGAAAGGGCTTCCAGGCTTTCTCTGCCAACTGGCTTCTTTCGTGTTAATCCTGGGGTAGCTCTTTTCACTCTCTCTTCGCCTGCCACAGAATTCTGAGGCTCTCAGATCCAGTACTATCCTGAGACTTCCTTTTAAGGAACTTGCCCATGTTAAGGAAAAAAGAGAAACAGTGCTGGGAGGGCCTGTGCCTCAGGCAGGGTATGGGCGTGTCTGATACGGTGAACAGACACTGTGCGTGGGGTCAGGAGCCTGGGGACTTGAGGCTAAGACCAGGCCTTAGGGAGAACCTGGTTGGGAGAGGGAGCAAGGCCTGAAATGCAGGAGTGGAGAACTCCCTCGTGGGAGAGGTGCAGGAAGAGAAAATGCAGTCTAGATAGGCCCAGACACGATGCTGTGGGGAAGCCGGCTGGACAGAGCCCCTGGCAGAGTGATTCTGGATGGGAGGTGTGCCCCTCATTCTCTGCTTGTACTATCAGGACATTCCCTTTGCTGTAGGAGTTCTAGGAGTTTGGTCGTTAGCTCCTCATGCCTCAGATGGCCTATGCTCTCTCTGTATTTGTTTGATCTCTGCTTGCAGATGAAGAACCAAAGTGACAAATGGCTAAGGACGGCTCGCAACTGGCACTCCCTCCCCGTCTCTGTTGGCTGCAGCCAGGAAGGTCTGATCTGCCTTCCGAAAGTCTTCCACATAGCATGCTGGGAAGGCAGTGTGAGGTGACTCAGTTTTTCTATCAGAGATTCACACATCACCCTGTGTTTACAGAGGTTTCTGTCCTACCAGGTCCTGTAGTCATTCGGTCCCAAAGAAATACACAGAGGTCTATATTAATTATACACTGATTGGCCTATTAGCTCAGGCTTCTTATTAACTCTTATAACTTATATTAGCCCATAATTCTTGTCTATGTTAGTCACGTGACCTGGTACCTTTTTCAGCGAGGCAGTCACATCTTGTTTCCTCTGCGTCTGGGTGACAATTGCAGACTGAATCTTCCCTCTTCCCCGAATTCTCCTGTTCTCATCACCCCGCCTCTACTTCCTGCCTGGTTTCCCTGCCTCTACGTCCTGCCTGGCTACTGGCCAATCAGTGTTTTATTAAAAATAATACAAG
>PVIU01010352.1:0-70674 GCA_004026605.1 Ondatra zibethicus | reverse complement strand
GCCTCGCCTACTAAAGACTGGCTGAGAAATACAGCCTCGCCTACTAAAGACTGGCTGAGAAATACAGCCTCGCCTACTAAAGACTGGCTGAGAAATACAGCCTCGCCTACTAAAGACTGGCTGAGAAATACAGCCTCGCCTACTAAAGACTGGCTGAGAAATACAGCCTCGCCTACTAAAGACTGGCTGAGAAATACAGTCTCGCCTACTAAAGACTGGCTGAGAAATACAGTCTCGCCTACTAAAGACTAGCTGAGGCTGAACACCTACTGGATTCTTGTACTTTGCATTCACAACCAGCCATTGTTGGATAAGTTGGACTGCTGCCTGTATGTTATTCTAATAAATCTCCTATATGTGTTCTGTTGAAGTGGAGGACTTTAACACCTACCTGATTTAACCTAGAATATGCAAAGAATTTTTGAGTGATTGCAGCTACTCTCTCCTATCAGCTAATGGATTTTTATGCTTTGATATATGATTTTAGATGTAATTTATAAATTAATTCATCTTTGACAAGCTGACAGGTAGCCGGTTGTATTAAATATTGCCACAACAAATGTATCTGAATGAAATCCCTGCCCATAATGACTGTCTATTTATAAGCATATAATATATGGCATCTTACTGGCAGGAAACTTCCATCACATTTCCACTTGCCACATACATCTACTTTTATAGAGGGGACACAGATTTAGAGACATCAGGTACTGGAGTACAGAGAGTTTTTAATGGGACAGAGGGTCAATATAAATAGTTATTTTACTGTTAAATGTTTCCTTCTATGACATCACAACTTAATGAAAAAACAAAATCAAACTTCCTGATAACATTAGAGGGTTCAACAGCGGTATAAACCTATCATGTGGTTCTGCCATGCAAGCAGAATGAAAAGACACACGAAAGGATGACTTACAGTTTCTGTGCATGTACATAACCAGGCACAGGATGTGCTAATGCCAAGTCTAAGGTACAAATTTTCTGGACTGTCTTCCTTGTTCCTCTCAAGTGCTGTCTCTTTATGCCTTTCTCCTTCCCCAGCAGACTGATGTGCCTATCTGCCCATCTCAGGTAACTTTCAGCTCCCTAACTTATAGCATGCTTTTTATTTTGGGCCTCCAACCAGCTCCCAAATCATGACATGGAGATTTCTTATTAGATATGAATGCTTTGCCTTGGCTTAGGCTTGTTTCTTGTTAGCTCTTATAACTTTATCTGTTTTCTCTTCATCTATGTTTTGCCTCATGACTTTTTACTCTTCTTTCTGCATGTCCTACTCTGTGCCCGCTGGCTTGCGGCTACCTGACTGGCCCTGGGTGTCCCCCACTCTTTCTCCCTCATTCTCTCTTCTCTTCTCTCTCCTTCATGAGCCTAGAGTTCTCCTATTTATTCTCTGGGCCCACCAGACATTCCTATCTCTCTCCTGCCTAGCTATTGGCCATTCAGCTTTCTATTAGACCAATCAGATGCCTTAGGAAGGCAAAGTAAAACAAATATAACACATAGTTAGATAATTAAGTAAATACAGCAGAAACAAATGTAACACATCCTTACATAGTTAAACAAATGCAGTAGAAACAAATGTAACAAACTTTACAACAGTTAAAGTAAGTTTTATAGCATAAACAAACATTAACACATCATTACATATTCCACAACACTAGCTCTCAGTTCTCAATGCTCAGTTTTTATGTTGTGTGAATTTATCCACATAAGAAAACTGAAAGATGGCAACATGGGGGTTTCCCTTGGTACCACAAGCTTCTGGGAGGCAAAACCATTTCTTATGGTTCTGTTTGCATTCACTCAATGAATAAAAAATAGTAATTGGCACTATGTTCAACATGTCCACAGTCTCTAGAGACATGCTGTTAGAACAGAAGCCAGAATAACAGATTCTAGGACACCCACAGACTGTATTTCTTATTGTATCAGAGTTGTAGATTTGAAATAGAACATTACTCACTCCACTAATGCCTGGCATTATATTCTCATGAACTCTGTTCAAGAAACAGAAAATTGATTTATTATTTGAAACGAAATCAAGACTTTTTAGAGCCACAAAGGGCTTGAGAACTTAACTTCCTCTGCCTTTCTATCACAGGCCATTTTATTGCCCATAATTCCACTTAACATTAACAAATACCCAAAAATATTAGCTTATTTTACAAAACTGAACAATTTTTAGTTATTTAGAGCTAAATTTCTTGTTTTTCATCCCAATTTCCTATGAATCACACCATTAGAGGAAAGCTTGTGTGGTAAGCTCACACAATGTAGTATAATTCACATTGCAAACCTCCAGAATTTAGAGAGAAGGTGTTTAATTGTACTATGTAAATTAATGATTCTGAATTTCATAGAAGAATGCATAAACTCTAATGATTTAGAACAATGTAGCCAAAGCTAGATCCTTCCCCAATGCCAGGTATGTACTTGGATTCATCATCACGTTCTTAACACAGTTCTTTGAAGAGCAGTTAAAATGCTGCACAATATAACAGTGAACCTATCTGATATTTTCTGTCCATAACATTTAATAATTATAAGTTCTTTTATACCTACAAATTCTCAAAATATTATTCCCCTAACTTATAAATCATTAAATTTATCTACTCATCTCCTAATGAATAAAATATTTTAAACTTCAGGGCATGTTTTTGCAAAGTCATCTAACAGGATGTATAACATCTTCTAATTTCAGACATCCACATAGCAGCAAGAGACAATGGATAAGTGTAATGAAAGGAAAATACTTAACCGGCCTTAAGGTAGATAAAGCTTGCAGGGTTTTCATTTAATGAAATTTTCTAAATTGAGTAAAACAAGAAGTAGGTAGCTTTTGAAGAGCTTATGTTTAAGCTGTGAATTAGCTGCAGGATGGAAATCTCCTGATGGGTAAGGTTTAGGACAAACTCATCTCCCAGTGGCCAAGTTCACTAAATAGGCAAAATGCTACTTCCATACTAAGCAAGAATAAGAATATCTGGTTAGTTATACCAAAGAGGTAAAGACCTGCTGACACAAATAACTACATCTTGACTTGGCTTTCCTAAAGTGGATTCAGGAAAAGCTTGGATAGTCTCTGTGCATTCAAGTGTGCTTCAATGTCCTTTGTTGTTTTTTATAATACACCAAATGGCTTATGAGTGAGAGGATAGTCCCTGAAGAAGGCACTCAGAAATACAAGAGAGAATTCAGGGGCATGGCTCATCATGTTAAAAGCACTTGCTCTACAACCTCACAACCCTATTTGGGATTCTGTAGAAACCACATAATGTCTGGACATGTTGATATGTGTCTATAAATCCAGGACCCCTACAATGAGATAGGAGGTGTAGATAGGAGAATGTCCTGGGAACTGGTGGGACAGCTATTGTGTAGGAATCAACCAGTAGCAAACAACATGAGGAAGAAGAGGAGACTTGGTTCCTCAGAGTTGTCTTCTGACCATCACACTTGTACTGGGGCACATGTGAACCTCATATACAAGCACATTCACCTCCAACACACACACAAACAAAAGCAAATTTTAGAGACGAAATACAAAAGATAAGAAGAAAGTAACCTCTTCTGAACAAATACGTTCCCTCAGCTGCCTAATAAAAAGAATAAAAATAAAAATTTGGACAAGTTAGTGCCAATTTCTCACATACCAAAATATATATCTTGCATGAATTTTTGGATACTCACAATGCTATATTTATTTATTTTAATTTTTATTTACATCCAGTAAACTTAGTTCCACTGTGACAATTTTATAATCATGCCATTTCCATATTTGGCTGTATTATCCCCATTTACTTCCTTCTCTGTAATAGTCTTCAAATTAGAATCTCAGTAATTATTACCATATTAATGATCTTATTGAATATTCCCCCCTTTAACATGGATGAGCTTGACCCAGTTAGTTTAAGGCACCAACTACATAGACCAAGAAGAAGAATAAATACTGTTCAGGACAGAGAAATCCTGTATAAATTTCCAATGTGAAGTTTTCAGACATTAGACCCAGGATCCAATTTAAGCTGCTGCTTCAGATTCATTTAGCAGCCTTCATAATCACACAAAATCAGTTTCTCCTTCTTCCTATCTTCCTGTATTATTTCTGTTTCTTTTTTGAGAACTCTACTAGGCTCTTCCACCTTTATTTCTCCAAATGTTCCAGTTTTTAGCCATGTAAATGAGAAACCACTTCTAACTCCTGCAGTACAAAATGGACAGTAAGTTAAACTCAGATGCCACACTGTGTAATTCTAAGCAGTAACACCTTCTTGGAATTCCAAAGACAAAGAATATCTTGGAATAAAATTAGTTCTGTAAATTTGGAATTTAAGCTGAGTTAATTAATGTGGATACAAATGGACAGGTAAAGTATTAAATCAAGAAGACACTGTAAGTGGACAGAAAACAGATTCAGGATCATCTCATGTCCAGTCAGGCAGTTTGAATGCTCTCTTCTGATGTGGGATGCCTTCTGTATGCTATGAATATGTTTTATTACCATTGGTTAATAAAGAATATGCTTTGGCCTATGGCAGGGCCGAATATAGCAATACAGGAAGTCCAAGCAGAGATAGAAAAGAAAAGAAGGCAGAGTCAGAGAGACACTATGCTGTCACCCAAGAAGCAAGAGGAAACAAAGCACAAGCCTCATGGTAAAATATAAAATGATATAAGTGAGTTAATTTAAGATGTAAGAGCTAACTGGAAATATGCCTGAGCTATCAGCCAAATAGTATTATAATTAATATAGTTTCTGTGTGATTATTTGGGCCTGGGTGACTGAAAAAAATGAAAGCACAGTCTTTGTTTACATTCTTCATATGAGCTGTTAACTTTTCTTAGAGGAGAATCAAGATAGATTATTGATTATTAATAGTAGTCATCCTTATTAATAAGGTGGGAACCTTAAAATTGAGCATGGTAGCATACACCTGTAATCCTAGCAGTGGGAAAAATGAAACAGAAAGATCACAAGTTCGAGCCAAATCTGGACTATAAAGCCAGATCCTGTTGAAGAAGAAGAGGAATAAGAAAAAAGAAGGAAGATGAAGGGGCAGCAAGAGGAACTCATTAGCATTTGGTGCACATCCTGTGACCCTCAGCTGCTACATGAAGCACCATCACTCATGACATTATTCAGGTAGCTCACTGAGTGGCGTGTCTGTTGAGATATAGGTGAATGTTGCATGAGTGTTTGCTGAGGTGCGGGTGACATATTGCACAGGGTGTCTGTTGACAGTAGAGGGGGAGGCTTGGGTCTGCTCACATGATGTAGGAGGTCCTGCTGTATTTGTATTACTTTCATTGTTTGAATAAAGAAATTGCCTTGGCCTTTTGATAGGGCAGAACTTAGATAGGCAGGTAAGATAGAACTGAATGCTGGGAAGAAGGGCAGAGTGGCAGATACCATGAATCTCCTGCCTGAGACAGACATAGGTTAGAATCTTACCAGTAAGCCACAATCATGTGGTGATACACAGATTTAATAGAAATGGGTTAATCAAGATTTGAGAGTTAGCCAATAAGAGGCTGGAGCTAATGTGCCAAGCAGTGATTTAATTAATACAATTTCTGTGTGATTATTTTGGGTGTAAGCTAGCTGGGCAGGATAGAACAAAGGGACCCCGCACTCCTCACAACACTCACAGGACAGGACTAATTTACACAGCTCTCTCAGAGGGCACAGACACATCTGTACCTTATCACCATTCACTCCACAAAAACTTCTTTATTTTGGTTTTATCAAACTCAGAAATAAATCTGATTTATATCATATATTATGAGCTTTATCATGATATTTAAGTCTTAACTCACATTTCCTTTTCTTTTTTCTAAATTGAGCTTAGCTAGTCCCAAAAAGGGTGCATTATTATATGCTACTCTATCACCAGCTTCAAATCCCAGACATAGTAATTGTTTTTATTTCATTTCCCTTTCCTTCTACTCCTTTACTCCTTTTCCCCTTGCTGAAGAAAATTCACAAAGTTGCTCCTTGGTCTTACATACTTAGTTAAGAACAGAGAATGAGAGCTGATGTCGTTTCTACTCTTTGTAAAGAGCATTTGTTTCATGATTGGAGTTATTGTCTCAAGATCTTTTCAATATGACAACATTCTAATAAACTCATGGTCACATTAAACCCCACAAGCACTTAGGAGGGCTGAATGAACAGCCTGTGAGTGCCTCACATGGGCCTAATGTTTCTATGAGACTTACTCACATATTTTATTTTATAAACTGATGTATAAAGACCTTATAATGAAATGGATACACTGTGACAAAAGTCCCTTAACTTTATCAAAAAGAAGAGAAATTAAAAATCTTAAATCAACCTACTCACTGGCTAAGGCAACATCCTCAACTTCACTCAGTAGGGGGCACTGTTATGTAGACACAACGGAGAGCGTGGCTCAAACCCTAGTCCATTTCTGACCCATGATCTTTAATAATAAGTTATATGTTCAAATCAAATGGAATCCTAGAGTCTTCTGAGGAGTTGTGTTTTATTTATTTGTTCATCCAAAATGAATGGGTATTTTAATATTTATGTCTTTCAATCTATATTTCCTTGATCTTTGTTTAAAATTATGTAAAAGCAATTATGGAGGTGTAAATAATTCTCCCAAGGAACAATCTGTTTTGATGTGGAATTTCATATTCTTCACTCTTTCTCTTCTCTTCCTTGTTCATGTCAAAGATAAATCTAGGTTTATATGTAATTTATAAATGTGTGTGTGTGTGTGTTTAATTTGTACACTTATCTATGTACTGTGTTGTTTTGTGTATGTACCCATGTTCCTACATTTTACACATATCTATGTATATCTGCATATATACTTAATAACTTGAGTTCTGTGAATTTCACCACTCACTTATCAGAACCATCTTAAGTACTGCTCAAAATTTTCCAGAGAGGTAGATTGTGAATTTGTGGTGATTTATTTAAACTTATAAATGCAAAGTCTTGAAAGTAAATGATTGCTTCTCTATAGAGGAATGCTGTAATATGTAAGGATAGTTACATAAAATGTGTAGGGTTAGTCTGACCATATTTGATATGCCCTGTTGTTGATACCTTTGGGTTACTGACCCTTTCTAAAGAGAAACAGGAAGAATACACTATGAGGGGAGTGCAGTGAGGGAATGGAAGAAGAGAAGGGTAGGGAAACTGCCATCTGGCTATAAAACAAACAAACAAACAAACAAACAAACAAATAAATGGACATGAGTATAAAGAGTAATATCTAGATCAACAGAAGAAGTACATAGAGGAGATACTAAGAAAGGGAACCATGAGACAATGAAGGAGCCTGGAAATCCTTCACTTACTCAGCCTTTCTAATCGCCAAACTATAAAGTCAGCCCATTGCCTACACCGAAATACATGCACAATACATTACTGATCCCTAAATGTCTGACTTGTTTAGGTGACAGATGTTGTAGGGATCAGATGACTCCAACAATTTGCCTGTGACAGAGGTGAAGGTTGGGAACCTTTGATTATGCTTTAAACAAAGCTACACACATTTTTAAATTCATATTTCTTCAACATGGCTAAAATCACTGTCTTTTCCACGACATAGAGCCCATGTTCACTCTCCAAAAATACTCAAGTTCTGTGACTCTTCACTGTCTTTCCAGCTTCATTCCTCACTTTCCATTTCTTAACTAAGCATATTTTCTATGCTGTGCGTTAAACACACACACACACACACATACATGCACGCATGCATGCACACACATACATCTTTATGGTTTTTTATAACTTGCCATTTGCTGATGACATTTTGTGATCTGAATACAACTATGATTTTGTCACCCAGCTCTTCTGATTATACTGAGATGACTTGTACATGACTTGTCCAGGAACTTTTTGGATCATCTTCCTTACATTCCTAGGACTGTTACAATGAAGCACCACAGAGGTTGGAAATAGCCCACACCTATTTGCTTTCTCAGAATCTTACATTTCCAAGTTCAATGTGTAGAATACTTTGTTTCTTCTGAGACCATTCACCTTGACTGAAGATGATCAGCCTGGACCATATAGCCACACATTCTTCTTTCTTGGCTCATATGCCTTCCATCCCTCTGCGTTTAGATGGATTTTTCTTAGGAGCATACTAGCAAGACTAGATTGATAGACATGCTAATGTCTTCAGTTTTACTTAAAACCTAGTCAAAACCTTTATCATCAGATTCCATCACATTCTGAAGTACTAGAGTTAGGATTTCAAAATAAAGATTTGTGGTGAGGATGTATAGCTAAACCTATTAACACAAGACATCCATTTACCAAACTAAAGGAACTTCAACCTCCTCTCCAAATTCTTTCCCAAACTGATTTTGGTACCCCACTTTCTGTGATCTGATATGTGTTCTATATTTCCCAATAATATTTTAGTTACTTTATAATTAGTTTTACAATTTAGATACATCTGAATCTAAACTAAAATATTAGTGTATTACATTATGCTCTGCCTTTTCAGAGATTTTAAAATATAAAAATACAGTACTTAGTGGTTAGAACACATCCCTGCTGTTGAGACATCTGGCTTTATGAGTGTGGATAGGTTCACTTTGAAAGGAAACATAATACTATATTTGTTGTCCTAACCTCAAGACCTAGATGAGTAACAATCTGTGTTCAGAATTTAGGAAGTTATTTGGAATCTGAAGGTCTTCTTAACATTTTCACAAAGTGAAGTTTGGAATTATACTTGTTTCAAGCAGAGTGAGACATGTTTCACAAAAAATATTAAGTACAGTTACTTGGAGGGAGCCCAAAGTTCATAACCTAGGAACTAAGATGACTTTTTCACAAACTTTTTCTCTGTATTTTAGAGCTAATAAATTCAATATAGACATATAATACAGTCAGTATGGTGGTTCATTTCACAACCATAATATCCTTTTATTACCAACTTGATAGGATCTAGAAACCTCTAGGTTAATTAAGTTGGGAAGACACATACTAATTGCAAGTAATCTTCCTCTATGCCCTGGGTTCTTTACTGAATGTAAAAGAGAGTTAGCTGAGCACCAACCAGCATTTGTCTCCCAGCTTCATGTCTATCGATGTCATGTGACCAGTTGCATTAGACTCTTGCTGCCATGCTTTGTGGTCATGATCAGCTGTACCCTTAAACCTTGAGCCCTAGTTAGCCCTCTCTTATCAAAGTCACTTTTGGTAGCCATTTATCACAGTACTGAGTGCTTCATTTGTCTACATATCTCAACAGGGTTTACACTCCCTGAAACAAGTACTTCATACACTACTTTCCTATTTCACTGGACAGAAATAATGTGCCACATGGCTCCATGTCTATAATGTCAATCATCATTACTAATGTAACATTTGTTTTCCACTTTGGGTTAGGATTATCACTTAACTGTATCTTGAGGGTTGCAGTTAGGCAGAAAGGGTGAATGGTGACTTTAATCACTTCTATAGAGTTAGTTGATCAGATGATATGACTTGCTGTGAAAGCTAGCCTTGTTACATTGAAGGCAAATTCCATACTGAGTTTCTTCAACGCCCATCAACCTCTCTAAAGTAATTGGTGCTGCAAGAAGCAGACATGTCTCACTGTGAAGAAGTCTAAATTCTTAAAACCTTTTAAATGCCATATTCTATAGGTCTCTGAAAGATTTGAAGAAAACTTATCCATCTGAAATATATCTCTGTACATCTAGAAAACCTAACTAATATGACTATTAGTTTGACTGTTATAAATCACTACCTATTAATCTGTATTTTTAAAGTATACATTACCATTTAAAATAGCTGCAAAATACAATACCTTAAATAAGAGCAAAAATACATATACACAGTGTGACAAATATACCTTATATTTGTATCAATAGACTAAAATCTGTACCAATGTAAAATGTTCATTTTTATATCATATCCCTCTTTAAATGAAAACAAATGTTTATAAATAATCATTTTGTGATTAGGGGCATTGTTTTCTCCAAACTGCTTCCTGTTGTTTGTTAGGCAAAATATTTTTAGAGTTCACAGAGACCTTTCTGGGGTCCTTGTTCCATCAAACCACAGTAGCCTGAAAGGAATCCACAGGTCCTTATCTTTGGAAACAAAAGCAGAACCTCTTTTCCAAAGCAACATATCTTTAGACTCAAATTTTGAAGTCAATATACCTTCATGTTGGTTTACCTTATTAGCCTCCAGAACCAACTGTCTCTCTGAGTCAAAAAAAAAATCACAGAAAACACAATAATGTGCATAATTAACACTCTGTGTATTTCCCACTTTAATGTTCTTATTTTATTTCTCTATTATTTTTACTTTTTAAATCTATGTCTGTCTATACTTTTTATATTACTTTTACTGTCTCTTTAAAGACTTTGTTTTGTTTTTTAAAACTATTTGTTTCTTTTTATAACTGTCTATATTCTTTTACTTGTCTCTCCCAAGCCTATGTACATTTTTCAAACACACTGAAAACTGTTTAGAAGTATTTTTCATCTGAATCTGTTTATACTGTATATATTTATCTTTTTCTAAGCACATGAGTCTTTAATTTGCTACGTGATATGGCTAGGATTAAAGCTTCAGCCTGGATGCCGGCTCCACCTCTCCCAGCCTTTCGATATGGCAGAGGTACACTTACCACCAGCTCTGGGTCTACTGGGTGGGACCCATGCTCACCACCTCAACTCTGGGAAGTACCATAGAGCACAGAAATCTTTTTAATTTTTGTCTGAGTACAGGCTAAATCTGCCATGCAGCATTTTGTGTAACCTGGAAATGTCTCTATGTATGGCAGTGGGAATCCACCGTGTTCTCCGGTCTATGCACCCCTATCAGACCCGATCAGGCTGGTTACCCAGGCAGGGAGTGGTAAGCTGCTGGCATGCTCTCAGCTACTTTCCTCTTAACCCCGAGTGGGCACCCAGACCCGAAGTGTGTGGCGGTCATACGATTAGCCCCAAATGTATACGCACCATTTTGTAGGTAGAGATGGCTCATTCCTTTCCCAGCAGTGAAGACTTGAAATAATCATACAGAAACTATATTTAGGCTTCTTATTAGCTAACTCTTGCATCTTAAATTAACCCATTTCTATTATCTGTGTATTACCACAAGGCTGCGATTTACCATGTAAAGTTCCAGCATCTGTCCCCTTCGGCAGCTTCATGGCATATGTGGAGTTCTTGACTCTACCTATTCTCTTTATATCTCTTACAGCTTGGCTATATTCTGCCCTGCCATAGGCCAAAGCACCTTTATTCATTAACCAATAAGAGCAAAACATACACAGAAGAACATCCCACATCACAATAGTATTGTACGCGTTTGTTGAGTAAATGATTTGGTAAATATATAGTTCAATAGAAAGTTACTGACAGCACTGAGGACACGTAAAACACTGCTGGGATTCTGCTCACCTGCTATTGCTCCCAAGGAAGGATGAGAAAGTGAAGAAGGCAGAGACAGCTCCTAGAGTTCTTTACCTTTGGCGGCTTTTATTCGGTGTGTGTGGTGGTGGTGGTGGTGGTGGTGGTGTGTGTGTGTGTATGTGTGTGTGTGTGTGTGTGAGAGAGAGAGAGAGAGAGAGGGCAGCCTTGGGTGTTTGTTACTCAGCTGTCATTCACACTGTTTTGAGGCAGGGCCTCCTACAAGCCTGAGCTCACCAAGTGAGCTACACTAACTTGCTAATGGGCCAACGGGTCCTGGGTTCGGTCTGTCTCTGTAGCCTAAAAGCTGAAATTGTAAGGATGCACATCACACCTGTCTTTTTCATGTAGGTTTTGGGGTCCAAAAACAGATCCCTGTACTTGTGTAGACAGCACTTCACAGGTGGGTCATCTCCTCAGCCTAGAATATAAATGTGATGGAATTATTATTAGGGAGTGAATATAGGGGTATGGAAATACAGGATTTTCTGTTTTCTGACTCAGTCAATCCAGTAAACGAGACACTTGCATGTAAAATCTAACTCTGGGACTTAGATTTCCCAGCACCTATCTTGTCTTCTGGAGAAGGAGCAGGCCTCTGCTGTAAGCAGAAAACTCATCTAGCAGCATCCAATGACCATTGACATTATTGGATGGCATTGATACTTTTTGAGAATCTACCAGAAGAACCATGTAGTGGTGGCTGTATCCTAGAGTTCTATATAAATGGAAGCAGACCAGGTGCCTGGCTACCTAGATCTTACAGCTTGAACGACAAAGCATGCAGACACAGATTCACAACTGCATTTAACCATCTGCACTGTACTTTCCTTATAATCATGGGGAGGTTTAAGCCAGGCTTGCAGCCATCCATTTGTGTCTTCAATTGAGTCACAAGGGTCCTACCTCTCCACTATAAGAGAGATTCTGGGGAGCAGGAGAGGAGTGGGGAGCAGGGGTTGTTTCACTTTAAAATTCCACGAGTCATCCAAATTTCACACATTAGATCCTGTTCATGTTAATATTATCCGATTGAATATGTGAGTGGTTGAGACCTAGAATCTAGTCTTGGGACAGCAACATGAATTGAGGAAAAACTGTTCTCAGCATAATTCTGATGACCTCAGTTTGTTTCCAAAAATCTCATGTAAAAGAGAAAACAGAGAATCCTCTGACTTTGGCACATGCATGAATCCTCCAATCTCTCTCTCTCTCTCTCTCTCTCTCTCTCCCTCTCTCTCTCTCTCTCTCTCTCACACACACACACACACACACACACACATACACTTCAAATAAGTATTTTATTTTAATTAATGCACTCTTCCTAAACTAAAAACTTCTGTTGAGTCCAGAGACATAATACCTAAATGCCCTTTAGTATTCATCCTCCACTTCTGTTTATATTTATATATTTATCTGATTATCTATTCTGTTTTCTGGGAATAGGTTTTTATTATGCCACCATTGCTGGCCTGGATCTTTCTATGTAGATCATGGCTTTGAACTTACAGAAGCTACCACATCCAGCTGTCCTCTACTGATGAGTTTGTTCTAGTTCCTGATTGTTGTTATTATTGTTAGTATTATTATTCAGTTGAGGGTTTTACTCTGTAGCTCTTCCTAGCCTGGAATGTGCTTTGTAGATCAGGATTTCTTTGAGTGATTTTTTTTTATAGTGTTTCTTTCTGTACTATTTTGACTGATGTAGACTTTGATGGGTGCCATTTCAATATCTCTGGTTCATCTTTCAATTTCTTCTCACTAAACACTTTGCTTCAGAAATAAACCAGTATCCACTCTGATCTCAGCAAGTCATGTCTGCTACTCACTTTCTTTTAAGTTGAACTGTGAGCTTATGCTCCCTGGTGTTATGGTCTGGAATGCTCAAACCACCAAGTGGGTCTGACCTTTTACCTGCTCCATCACTGTGAAGCTGCCACTTAAAGACAGACAGTATCTTTGGCAACATAGGAAGAATCCATTTTTTTAAAAAAAATCATCTGCTTCCTACAAAGTAGACTTTGAGAAACTTGGCTGCAAGGCAAACTTTGACAAATTTGGCTGTTTCAAGCACACTTCTGCATTATAATTATTAAATGTTCTTAAAATGTATTTGGTTTTGCTGATTTGAAGACCCTCTTGAATTACAGCTCATTTGATTAACTAGAATTTACTAGAGTTGTGATACTTAACTTTGAATCTCAAAGCCTGAAGTGAACCTTGTGCCTAAATAATATTTAAAATACACTGTCCATATGATCTTCATATAATATATTGACTAGTACAATACACATCTAAGTGAAAACATATTAAATCTCTAGAGGGTGATGCATGTGTATAATCCCAGGTCTTGGGAGTCAATGGCAAGAGGTTCCTGACTGTGAGGGTATACAAACCTCTTCCCCTCAAATTCCTATTTTGAAAACGAAATAAGTAAAAGCTTCTATCCTTTGGGCCTAGCAGAAAGGTGTATTAAAATAGCAGGGTATCAATTTGCTGATGTTTCCTGTTTATGGCTGCCGTCTTGGTTTCTGTGCAAGCATACTAATTCTTAATATTCTACTTAATGTATTTGTATCCCTTTAAATTATTATTAAAAACTGTGCAAGGTACTGGAGAGATGGCTCTGGAGTTATGACAACTTATGTTTGCAGAGAACCTGGGTGGTTGCAGCATCTACACATGAGCTAACAATTGACTAGTGTCCAGTTCTAGAGCTCCGGCACTGTCTGCTGGCCTTCACACTCATGGCAGCTAACAATCGACTAGTGTCCAGTTCTAGAGCTCCGGCACTGTCTGCTGGCCTTCACACACGGTGCACAGATATACATGCAGGCAAATCAGCAACACATGAAATAAAAGATAAAATAAATCTTAAAATAAAAATTCACTTATGCAAGCTGTGAATGGCAAAATCACCATCTGTCCAGCTTAACAATAAATATTTTTAATTCTTTATCAATTGCAAAACACTCTAAAATCTTTTTTTATTCATGAACATTCTCTATCTCTCATAGCATTAGAATCTTTATGTGTTTATCAATGTATCATTTCTTACCTCTTTCAAAGACGTTCCTAACAAAATAGTTATTGTTCTTGCCTTAAAAGATGGAATTTAGTTTAAAAATACATTTTTAATTTTAAAAAAGCTACAATTCTCATAATTGATAGGAGAGGGATTTTACTACGAAAATACACAGCACCTGTACTGCTCCCTATCCTTTTAAAACAGAACCCTGTGTGTGCATCTTGGTCTTGTTAGTCCCTCCCTGTATGGATTAAAAAACTGTATCTATGAAGATGAGATGTTACCATTTCTTCAGATTTTTCTTTAAAACATTACTTAAAGTCAGAAAGCAGAAGTGATTAATGTTAAGTGAAAAGTTTAACACGAAGCTCATAGAGAGCAACTGTCAAGGGGTTGCTCTGCTTCCTGCTGCTTCACATCTGTTTGTCTTCCCATGTGTTATCAGTCTCTCTTGGGCTTCTAGCACTGAAGGCAGGGTTTAGCTAAACAACAGACAATAAGACACTAAGGGGGATCTACTACTCCCCATTGATTTTAAGGAAAAGGCTTTGTATGAAGCAGAGCTTCAGGTCTAACCCTGTAATTACAGAACTGGGAAAGTCTGAAGAAGGAAGTTTGGGGCCTGTCTGGATAAAATAAATGGAAAAAAATAGCCCCAGTGTTGTAATGCTTGCCTAGCATACAGAAGTCCCTATGTTCTACACCCAGCAATGGGAAAAAGAAAAAATTATACACAATATTGTAATTCACATATAATGTATTCTATATTACTACAATATATAGCTTATATATTGTATATAATATATAATTATACTGTTATATATCATTTATATTATAAATACTGTTTTATAATTATCTGTTATTCTCATACACTACCAAAAAGTTCAGACTCACGATTGATTTCTTCCTAAAACTTCTTGAGTATTCTCCCTACTAATACCTTATGACTGTTGAGAAGAAGTAAAATCCTGTTTATTTACTTTAGTGTATATACATGTGGGCTAACAGGGACCTGAGACAAAAGGAAAGCTTTGCAGTGTTGTCCTAGAGGAAATGATACTGAAGGGGCCAGAATGTGTCTTCATCTTAGACACAGAACTATCCCATTGTAAAAAGTGACCTAAGCTGGGGTCTAGAAAGTACCTCAGTCAAGTTTAGCCAACCAGCCAAGCAGTGTGTCAAACCTAGCCTTATAAGGCACAACAGAGAACAATACTGTGTGACTGACAGGCATGAGAGAAGGAGGCTCAGCCCAGCTGCTTTCCCCAGACCACTGCTGATCCTGCAACAGAGGGAAGGCAAGCTCATTGCAGCACATGCGAGAGGAATCAGCTGCTTTCCAGGGACTTGCTGGGTTATTCTGGGGCCCTGCAATAGACTCCCTTTTTACCTCTGTACCTCAAGCCTTTGGCGTAATCTTTGTCACATTTAAAATATGAAGCATTGCTTCTGGCCATACCTTATCTCTTTACAAGAAATATGACTCTAGCTCATTTCACACAGTTGAGTACCGTCAGTCCTTTCCCGTCGTCCTAATAGGAAACTGATTTTAATCATTTCTGTCATTTTTTTAAAATAGGGAAGTTATTCTTTCCTCTGGAATTGATCAATATTTACCATGGCTTTACCAATCTCTATTCTGAAGGTATAATCTTCCACTTAAGTCCTATGGAGCAGGTTGTGTGGGTTCAAATCTCAGTTCAAATAATCAGGCACTGTGCAACTTGGACAAGTTTTTTATTCCTGCCTTCTTCATTTGAAAACTGTGGGTAATAATAGCAGCCTTCCTCTCAGGATTGGGAGCACCGAATTAATTAGCATAGCAATCGCTTGGAACAATGGCAGCTAGGGCTCAGATTGCAAGTTGTAACTGCCAAGTGAGTAGTGTGTAGTGGTGTTCCCACACGGAATATATAAAAATGTAAAAGTACAGCAAGGAGCTCGGCTCTGCCAGGGAGCCTGGAGGAACTTAAAACACACGGGCTTTGTCTTGCTTTCCTTTATAGTTTAAATAGCTGTGCTCAGATTGATGTGTGGCACTGCTTAGGGTGAAAGGAAAGAAAAGAACCCAGTTAAGAGGCCTCAGATAAAAAAGGAAAGGGAAAAGGATGAAAGACAGAACATGCATTCTATCCAGGTCTCTGCGGAATAAGTCGTATTTAAGCATATAGAGGGTGGAGCACCTCCTGGTAAGCAGACCTGGGTCCTCGGCCTAGCTGACAACACCACGAATGTGTGAAGGGGGACCAGCCTGAGGAGATCAGTGGGATATAACCACCAAGGGTTAACTCTATAGAATTAATGTTTTAGCTTTAATCTGTCACATACTTTCGGTTTATACTCTCTTGCTTATACTTTCTGGGTTCCTAATACGTTTTTAGTTGTTCCTAAAAGATAATTTATCAGCGCTCAGTGCTCACAATTCATCATTGTAAAAAGAACATCATAATTTCAATCTCATTAGATCATTCAAATAACATGCATATTTATGCACAGTCAGTGTACTCGTCATTTACTATTTACTGTACCATTTAGTTTCAAGATGTTTATATATGCACACATTTAGACAAAT
The DNA here is from genome assembly GCA_004026605.1 of Ondatra zibethicus. Lineage (NCBI taxonomy): Eukaryota > Metazoa > Chordata > Mammalia > Rodentia > Cricetidae > Ondatra > Ondatra zibethicus. The sequence continues at coordinate 53,647 of PVIU01010352.1, read as the reverse complement.
AAGGAAGGTCATAATTTGGCATACTTAGAAGTTAATCATGCCTAGGAAAGAGGGAGACTATACAGTCCACAAAATACTTAATACTTATGTAAAGGGGACAGACACACAGATATATAATCCATACATGTACATATGGTATTTGTATATATGCCGCAAACATATACAAATAGATACACATGTGTGTGAGTGTGTGCGCGCGCACGCATGCATTTGGAATTTATTAGCATGGCTTAGAGGCTATGGTATAACGAGTCCAACAATAGTTGTTTCCTAATTGAAAGTATAAAAATCCAGTAGTTGTTTAGTCCAGGAGACTGGATGTTTCTGCTGGTCTTCAGCATAAGTTGGAATCATGAAGAAGTAGGCTCTAATGCCAGAGAAGGAAAGAACTTCCCAGCAAGAGCAAAGACAAGCAGCAAAGAGCAAAAGTTTCCTTTTTTCATGTCTGTTGTACAGGCTTCCTATTGAAGGTGTGGCTCAGAGTAGAGGTGGATTTTTCTACCTCAAACGACCCATATTAAAGATGGCAAGATATTCCATCTCACTTCAAATTGTTCAATTAAGACAAATTCTTCACAGGTGTCCCAGTCCCTCGGGTTTTAGATAATTCCAGACTTAGTCAAACTGACAAGCAAGAACAGCCATCACACAGCGGAGGATGTGACTCTCCATTCCCTGCTCCTGCTGCCATGCCTCCACAACCTCACAAACTCTTATCCCTCTGAAACCACAGCTCAAATAAACTCTTCCTTCTGTAAGTTGCTGTGGCTGTGACATTTTATGATAGCAATTGAAAAGTAACTAATCTAGTGGGTGACTGGGAGTCACAGCTAAGGATTCAGCATGAGGGCGGGAGTAGGTGTCTCAGAGATCCTTGCATGGTGGGTGCATTCTCAGCAGGAACTCTAGGTGAGTTTGTACTTGTCTCAGAAGTTTCATCCTGCCTCATAGTTTAAGAAGTCAGGGATTAATTTAATATCTTTATATTTCTAGGCTATTGCCTCAAAATCTTGCATTGTCTTTGCTTTCTGTGTGTGTTGCTGTATAAAAACCTCACCTGCATCTCTTATTGCCATAGATAACATTGTTATCTCATCCACAGCTTCTTGGACTGACCTGAGGAAAAGTAACATTCTTAATAAAATTTCACGATGCACATAATCCCATTGTTTGGTCTATAAGAACTCTATCAAATTGTGCTTCTTTTGAATCTAAAAGTTGCTTATTCCTATTGCAGGTAAAAAAAATGCTTGATGAAGAAGCTATATAAATAATCCGCATGTGGTGAGCACAGCATTGCAAAAGCCTGAACGACTTACTGTTGGCCGCCATGTCCTAAGAGTCATGTGTACTTGGTGAGCTGCTGAGCATGATTCTTCATCATAATTGTAGACATAAACCTCCCAATGTTTGTACATTTACTTTAGAATATCCTAAGATATCAGAAAATGACAATTCCAGTTTACCTCTCTTGCTCATTTTTCTGACTTGAAGTTCTGAGGATTAAATCTGAAGTCTTTCAGCTGCTGTGCAAGTGCTCTCCTCCTGAACTATACTACAGAGCACACCCAAACCCTCGACTCTGCACATTAGCCCATTGGCAAGTTCTCTTATTATCACACCCTCCAGTCCCTAAAGAAACTTCTGTATTTTATTCTTTCTGCTTTTCCGATTTCTTTTCCTTCTGTTTACCTTCAATTTTAAAGCGAGTACAAAAAGCATCTCAAAAGTGAAAAATATCAAATCTGTTTTAAAATTTTTAAACACAAATGGATCGCAATGAGTCATATATCAGAAAGAGTGAGGGAAACTCCTGAACTCTTGATTGTGGACAGACTGAGGTAGACTCTCCTACGATAAGAGCTATTAATCAGATGCTAGGAGAGATTAACAAAATGACAATTAGATACTATGAGCAGAATGCTTAAATGGAAAATATTTTTTTTTGTTTTTATTGTATTAAGAATAGAAAAGAATTTGATATTCAACAGGCAGTTAATAGATATTTGTTGCTTGAATGCATGCATGAATACACAGTAAAAGTGCAGAAACCTAATAAGAAAAAATGACTCCACTACAAGGAATATCGATGACTTCTGAATATGAAAAAGAGGATTAGGTATGGCTGGTTGCCATGAGCAAAGACACAGAATTAAGAATAATCAACTCAGATCTTTAGGAAAGATTGACGTTACTGAATACGAGAATTTATAAGAAAAACAAAGAGAAGGAAATGTGAGGGGGGAGGCAAAATGAACTACAGAGAGAGGGGATGATCTTCGAAGAGGAATCGAGGGCTAATGTAATGGTCAAGTTAGACCTATGCACTTAGGCTATTTAACTCAACTATTTGACTTCTTTGAATAATGAGTGTTTAAATTTCTTTAATACTGAGCTTTTCAGAAGCATTTTGTTGAGAATAGAATTTGTAATATTTATGCACGATGCAAATCAGTATACTTTTATCTTTTATACATATGTGTCCAGAACACCAGGTATTACATTTGTCTAGCATTGTGCTATGCTTTACTTTGGAATGTGGATATATCCCTACGTGTATGATATTTTTGCATTTCATTGAATAAATGTTGCCCTTAGAGTGCAGGCATAGACATTTGATTCATAATTCCTGTTAAATTAAGAATTGAAACAGTCACAGATAGCTTTGGCTCATTTACAAATTGGCTATTACAATTGATTCTGTACTCCCCCCCACGTGTGTGTGTGTGTGTGTGTGTGTGTGTGAGAGAGAGAGAGAGAGAGAGAGAGAGAGAGAGAGAGAGAGAGAGAGAGAGAGATGCTGTGTTGGTAGTACATACCCACATTCCCTTGCAGTGAATTCCCCACATTTACCTTTATACGTAGTTATGGCTCTTCAGGAAACTTATCATAAAATGAAAAGGAAAAGTGCACATGAGAATTAATCTGTGCAAAATAGTGTTTCTTTTGTTTCCTTATAATATGATCAGGGGAATACTGATAATATTGGAATTACTCTTTCTCCACAAGTTCGAATTAACACACATAATAACATAAAAATAACCTATGGATAACATAATTCCACAACTTTCATCATCAAAGGACAGAAAAATAATTGACAAGACATGCCAAAAAAATACTCAGCTACAACTTGTGCCTCCCAACCTTACAGGGTAATAAACAGAGGGGAAAACACCTGGGAGATTGAATACTCCACTTTAATTTCACATATGCTTCTTGAAAACTAAAGATGAAAGTATCGTTGAATCATTAGCTTCTACCCTGGCATGATTCTTGAATATGGAGCTATGACTTAAACATTTTTCTGGTTCCTCCAGTCCACGCTTTCCTCCCCATGTCACTTAATGATAAACAAGGTTGATTTAAAAAAGAAAACTTTTGAATGAATAATACCCCCAAACAGCATTGGACAACTACCATATTCTTGACATATTTTATTTACCAAAAAAAAAGAAAAGAAAAAAATCCTGCTTTACTTTTTGTTGTTGCTTCTGTAATAAGATTTTCTGAGCAAAAGCTAGATAGGGTAGGAAATGGTTATTGCAGCTTATTATTGACGGAAGTCAGAGCAGTAATCATGGCATGCTGCATGATGATTTGGTCAAACATTATACCTAGCTAGCTTTCTTATACATCCAAAGACCACTTCCCTTTGTACAGTACCACCTACAGTGTTCTTGGACTTCCCAAAGCAATTAATAATCAAACCCCTGTCTCAAAATAACACTTAAAAAGATCTGGGGCTATAGTTTAGGGGCAGAGTGTTTCCTTAGCATGTATGAGACCCTGCCTCCCATCATCAATACTTGAAAAATATTGTGCACATGGAAGCAAACACCCATACACATAAAGTAAAAATAAATAACCCTTTAAAAAAAAAACTTCTGGGTTTCAAGACCTATTCAGTGCATTCCAGGAAAATTCTGTTTCTCATTTCTGTAGTTCCTTCCCCCTCCAAAGTGCTCTCCTACTCTCTGCTATTGGAAATTTCCTATTAACACAGATAAGCACTTATTAGAATTTACTACAAGCCAGGAATAATGAAGTCTTGAGGTAGTATTCCCTTCACTGTAAGATCCACTATAGAAAACACTGAAGCAAAGCATAATTTGATTCATTACAATACAGCTTTTATTTAGAGCAAGCTTTTGGATATCCCAATCTTAGCTCTTCACCACCCTCAACAGTATTACTCAAAATGCACACACATGCATACGTGCATGTCTGCACAAACAGGAAAGAAACAGCTCCTAGCCCTCTAGAGTTGAGGGGTAAAAAGGTCTTATTTTAGGAGCTTGTTCAACTATCAATGGTTCTCAACTTGTGGGTCATGGTCCCTTTAGGGGTCATATATCAGATATCCTGCATATCAGATATTTACACTATGGTTCATAACAGTAGCAAAATTATGGCTATGAGTTAGGAATGGAGTAATTTGATGGCTGGGGTCAGCACAGCATGAGGAGCTGTATTAAAGGGTCACAGCATTAGGAAGGTTCAGAAGCACTGAAGTAGATTAAATAGTTGATGTGTTTGTAATGTAAACAGTTCTATATCCATCAAATAAGTGATAATTTTTATTTAGGCAGAATATTGTGTACGTAACATAAATTAAATTGTTCTTGGCTCTTAGATTAAATCCCATTTTCCTTCCAGCTGGCAATAGATTATTTACTGGAAGTCCCATGCCTGTATTTCTTTGTTTTTTTTTTCCAAAAGGATAATAATGTGTATATCTGAACAATGACTATTCCTGTTTGAACATGTAAAGTAATACACATCAAAAAACCAACACAGTGCTCAGAACTCTTGGAAGGCAGCCACCAAATACTATTTTCTCTCTTCCTCCTCTTATCCTAAAGATAAGAAAGTCAAACAACCAGCTACGTGGCATCATTGTGCAGGTTTGAGATGGAATCTCACTAAGTTGTCTTAAACTCACTATGTCAATTCCTTTTGCAGTACAAAGCTCAGGTGCTGAGAATATTCTGCACAAAATTTGTACTGCTGTCTGGAGATTTTCTTCTACAGACTGAGGGGAGATTAAAGCTCAACTCCCCACTATGGCACTCACTCTGTGCATCCCTCCTCCCACCATAATAGAACAGCAATCGAATATGTGATAAAATGTAGCGTCGCCATCTGCAAAATACCACAGGACCATAAAATACTGCAGAGTCAGTGCCGCCAAGTATCCTAAAATATAAGCGGTTGGAGAATCATTTATTTTTATTTATAGGTATAATATATGTTTATATTCTCAATAATATTAGATTCATAATTATATATTTAATTCTGAAGCATAATATAATTTTCAAATGGGTTATAGAGTACACTATTCTTACATTCTAAAGATTAAATACCGTTTTCCCAAGAGTTTGGGGACAGTTGTGAGATGAGCCCTCCTGTGTTTAGTGGAAATTCCATTTTTGTGCATGGTCTCAAAGCTGCTCACAAACAGAAGTATTCTATGAAGACTTTTCTGTCAGCATAAAACACAGAACTGCTGCTTTAGAATACACTGCTATTCTCACCATCCTATCTTTCAGCTTTTGTTCTTTTATCAAACACAGACAACACGATTGCTTTTCCTTAGTAACACATTCTCTTTAAAAACATGGAAAATCGATCATTTACTTTTCATAGGACAATGCTTTAAGCGTGACTGCATTCAAACTCTAAGGACAGGTATTTGAGTGTTTTCTTAGTTGTACAAACACTTAGATTATGCCATTGAGCAAAAAATATGAATCCTAATAGTAAGCAGCACTTGGAGATTGTCTGTAAAGATACATACACACGTTCATGGTACAGAAATCAACCTCCTCTCCGATAGTTCTGTACTCATTCCAGCCCTCAGTCTTGCAGAGAGGCTGGGCTAGGGGAAGGGCTAACTCTTCAGACCATGAAGAATGTCACTTCTTAAGGTAAATGACACATAAAGCTAAGGTTGCTTTATTGTGGTTTTACTGAATTCTAAGATGTTCTTGACAACTAGCCACTCCAGTAAACTCAATCCAACTGTGAACTAACAATTACAGCCACCAAAGCCATTGCTCTTTCATGAGAGTCTGTGCTGCTTATCTAGGAAAGACGTTGTACAGGAATTATAGGCAATCACAGAGAATTGGCAATGTCACATATTTTTATACGTTCCTCTGGTCAACATATTTGTCTACATACAAATGTACAGATGATTGGCAACTCTTTAAAAGTCTTATGCAAAAATGGATAAATAACCAAAATTGTTCAAAGATTTCATCAGAAATTGATAATGTATTATGTAGGCTATAACAAATTGCGGAAAAAAGATTTCATAAATGAAGAACTATTTTTTATATGAAATAAAATGACATGTTTGTACTAAAAGAGCCTCCTTTCTCTGAAATTCTAATGGGGCATCCTGGGCATTGTGGGACAATTGCTAACTCTAAATGATATGTTTGTTCCAATTGTCTTTTTGCATATATTAATCATATGAAGTAATGGGATCATTATATATTCATACATATTGATGAATTCTACCCTATTCCTCTTTCATGCTCTCCCTTTCCACTTCTTCTTCCCTATAGAATCCATGGTTAAAGGATTTTTATTTATTACAAATTGTTACCAGTATCTGCATTTTACTCTTAATTCCTCTCATGTACATACATCTCTTATCCCCTTAAACACTCCCACTTTTGGACGGTGCTCTGAATCTTGGCTAGAAACTTAGGTTTAGTCATAATTTTGTTTTAGGAAAAAGCATTAGATTTGTGTTGTAGCCATTTATCTCCTCGTTCCTTCCCATCCCATACCTCCTTACAGGGGATCTAAGTTGAGAATGCTCTCTTGCATTAACTACTTATTCTCAGCAGATTTTTTCCTCCCAATATCAACAGCACACACACACACACACACACACACACACACACTTGGCTGCTGGAATAGTATTCTTGTTGTTTAATGAGATTGTAAAGAGATGAAGTGTTCAGGAAGCTGAAGTTTATTTGCATTTTGAAGTGCTCAGCTATGATGAAAGGGTTGAGTTCTCCAGGGCACTACAAATAGGATCCTCAATGCAGAGTAGAAACACGTGCCAGCAGTGCTGACAGACACAGCCCTAGAGGCAGGACACAAGGTACTGTGACTTATCAGAGAACTGGCTAGCTGGAAAAGTGCCACAAAGCATCGACAAGTGAGCTCAGAATAAAATCAGCGGGCATTCTTTGTTTTTAGAATAAAAACAATAAGAATATAGTACAAGCAGAATATGAGAGGAATGGCTTGGACAAGCAGAAGATGGACAGAGACTGTGCTGTAAGGCTAAGGCAGAAGTACGCATCCCTGCTGGAGTTTGTCAGTGCGGAGACCCTTAGACAGACACGAAGAAGCAAACTTCTGGGCAATCAATTTTCATTAGCTCGTCTTCTAATATGAAAAGCTGGGTTCTTCCCTAATCCCTTCCTTTCTAAAAGCCTCAAAGCTCTTAAATTGATTCAATATTCTTACCTTAATAAAAAGCCCTATAATAAAAAAATCAAGCCATGTGTTATGCATTTTAATAAATCCTTTTGAAACTTCCATTAAGCTTTACCAAAAACATAAACTAGAAAGTAGCATATTTTCTAAAAGCTCACAATTCTTTAACTCCTATGCTCTAACTGAAATATTGCCCACAGAGTTTGCCTTGTAGATTGTTTGCCAGAAACATCTGTTCTTCTACTGATGTTTATGTACAATTTTGAGTCCATATATTATACACACATGTGTATATATAGTTATTTTAATTTTATTGTCTATAATTACATGAACGTCCCCATACACTATAGTATAATTCTTTAGCAACTTAAATATCTTAAATATTATGCTTTAGACAAACTAAAATATTAATTAAAAATACCCTTTGAGCAATTTCCTGCAAAGTCCTGCCATAATTTAACCTTCTTCTAGTTTTTCAAAATTAGATTTTCAAACCCTTTTTGAATTGAAAATTATTTTCTTATACAGTATATTCTCATTATGCTTTCCAATCCCCCAGATTCTCCAAAATCATCTCTGTTTGCTCCCACCAAAGTCCACGTGCTTTCTTTCTCTCGTTAGAAATCAATCAGGCCTATAATTATTAATAATAAAATAAAGTAATAGGAACAAAATGTAATAGGACAACACAAGCAGAAAGAACAAAAAGAGCCAAACCAAAGCACGAGAAGCACATATAGACACAGAAGCACACAAATGAGTGGGTGTGTCAGATGCTGCATAGCACTTTAGAAAGAAGTGCATGCTCAGCCAAGGACAATTAAAAAACAAATTTCCTAGAGTTCCTTAAAAGGGGTGAAGAGCGCATTTTTCTAAATAAATTATTCTTATGCATGGTCTTCCTTGGTGAATGTATCATATTAGAAAATCAAGCATCAAAAATATAACAAATTTTTCCTCATCTATGAAATTTCTTTACAATAAAGATTGTGAAAAACATTTACTCATAGCATCCCCAAGCTGGGCGGATGGTCATGATCTAGCAAGTCAGAGTTATTGCCATCAAGAGGCAGCCTATCCAACCATGACTGAGCTCTGCTCATGCCACTGACCAATTTAAGTCATAAGTTACATAATACAACAATGATAGCATTTCTTAATGGAAAATGATCATTTACTTTCAATTTTTCTTATTGATTTGAGTTGTGATTGACTTCATATTTGTACATGTTTAATAGTACCAAAGACAGAGTAAGTGCTAAATGTTTAGTTATAAATTCTATTACTTTGCCAAACAAAACAGAAGATTAATCAATGGCTTTTTAGGAAAAAAATCAGATAATGAATGTAATAAAAAAGATAATGTGCAAATAGTATAATTCTTAGAATCCTACAATACATATATATGCCCAGAGAATCAGGTTGTCTGTCAATGAATTACATATGCTTATAGAATCAGGATGTGTGTTAATGAACTTGGTCCTTTTCACACATTTCTACTTCTTCACCAACTCACGGGAATTTCTCCAGGAAATAAGAGGTGAAGAGTGGTTGGAAAGGAAAGACACCACTTCCCATGGGCTTTCCTTCTAGTGCTTTTTGCTACAAACCAGAAGAACGGTGCCACCAAGTCACTATCCTAGACACTTTGAGAATTTATTACATCCAAATCATTGTAAATACTCAAAGACAATTATTTTACTCCTTTTTCATTTAAGTGGTAATAACTATTTTTAAACTAAACTAATGCAAGATGCTTTGTATAGATTTTAAAATTCCACAGTGTAAAGTTGATGCAATATACATTTACTGATGAGAATTTCAGGTTGAGAGGGATTAAGCAATTTATACAAGTAAGCCCTGATATAAATTATCTGATAGAAGCTAATTAGACCCAAGTTTATGGGGCTTATTTTAATAAATCTTGTTATATTTATCTAAATACTTTTATCTCCATGATCTTACGTTTATTAAACCAAAAATTGTAGTGGGCATCTCAATGTTAAAAATAGTTCCACATTGTCTTACAAATTTTCAACTATGTGGGAGTGCCTTGCTTTTTTAGTCTGAAAGTTACTCACAATGCTGATGTTGAAATTGCTGTCTGATAGCATGGAAGCTCATTTAAGCGGGGAAGGGTTCCCCAAAAAAGGCTCCAGAGAGTTTTTAAGACCTCTTTCTTCCATTTGAGGCTTCTGTAACATGTCATCAAAAAAATGTGCCATCTGATTAAGAACCCACACCAGAATCTGGAGGGTCTTCTGGTGTTATGAACTAAGACTTCCAGTCTCCAAATGTTTTAGAACTAAATGTCAGCTATTTAAGTCATCCAGTGTTACTTTCCTGTAAAAGCCTGCCAAAGGTGAGGACAGTTACTATTGTAAGTGATATTTGGAACATTGCTTTTGATTGCTCATTGCTAGTTTACAGAAACACACAGTTGATTTTGCCTGCAATTTTTATTATTTAATCTTGTCAAAAAAATTCTAATAGATCTGTGGAATCCTTACATTAGCCATGGATGGGTAATTCAATATCTTCCTTTCTGATTTACTGGTTTAAATTGTTTTTTCTTGTTTAATTGCAATGGATATTACTCCCAATATTATGTTAAGTAGAAATCTTGGGCATTTAAATGTTTTATCATGAAATGCTCTTCAATTTGTGAAAGTCATCTATTGTGGAGATCATGTGATTATTTTTCTTTCTTTTTAGATTGTTTTTATTAAGCTATATATTTTTCTCTCCTCCCCTCCCTTCTACCCCTTCACCTTCTACCCTCTCCCATGATCCCACACTCTCAGTTTATTCAGGAGATCTTGCCTTTTCCTACTTCCCATGTAGATTAGATCCATGTATGTCTCTCTTAAGGTCCTATTTGTAGTCTATGTTCTCTGGAATTGTGAATTGTAGGTTGGGTTGGGGTTTTTGGTCTTTACATCTAAAAGCCACTTATAAGTGAGTACATATGATATTTGTCTTTCTGGGTCTGGGTTACCTCACTCGATATACTGTTTTCTAGTTCTATCCCTTTGCCCACAAATTTCAAAATGTCATTATTTTTTCCTCTGTGTAGTATTCACTGTGTAAATGTACCACAGCTTCTTCATCCATTCTTCAGTTGATGGGCATTTAGGTTTTTCCATGTTCTGGCTATTACAAATAGTGCTGCTATGAACATAGTCCTTGAGCACATGTCCTTGTGGTATGATTGAGCATCTGTTGGTTATATACTCCAAAGTAGTATTGCTGGGTCTTGAGGTAGGTTGTTTTCTAATTTTCTGAGAAATCTCCATACTGATATCCAAAGGAACTGTACCAATTTGCATTCCCGCCAGCAATGGGGGAGTGTTCCCTTTACCCCACTTCCTCTCCAGCATAAGCTAGCTTCGGTGATCATGTGATTATAAGCCTCCATCTGTGGATGTTTTCACGTTTACTGGCTTACATATACTGAACCACAGTTGGATTCCAAAGGTAAGGCTCACTCAGTCATGATGAATTAGCCTTTTAGTGAGCATTGTCTTTGGTTTGCTAGTGCTTTGTGGCCTTCTTGAATCTCAGTATTGCCTGGATATTGTGTGAAGATATCACTGCCCTTGTACATTTGCAAGTGGATCTCACTGCCTTGTAAGTTTATAAGTGATATCTTGGAAGAGTTTGAGAAAGATCAGTGTTAATTCATTTAAAAGTGTTTTATAGAGGTTATCAGTGAGGCCATCTGTGTTAATTTCCTTTCCTGTTGGATTTGTGACCACTGACTGAATGTTTTTAACAATAACTGATCTGTTCAGATTTTTCTGTTACTTCTTGAGTCCATTTTAGCAGCCAATAGTTTACCCTTTCGCCAAGGTTATCTAATATTTGGATGATTCCCACATATGTAACACAATGAGAGGGGACTTTGTGAGAGGGAAATACTGGGGTTAACTCAGAGAAGCACATTCTTTAGATAATCAGAGTGTCATCTAGTCTCATGAATCCTGCATAGCATATAAACCTCATATGCATCTCTTCACACAGTTGCTGTAACCAATCCGCTTACCAGGATTTTTACAGTTTAACTTTAGTAATTTGGAATGGGACCCAGATAAGTATAAGACACATGCCATATTGCATGCATTGTAAATATGCAAAAGCATATCTTATGAATAGAATGCAGTGGCAAAGGTACTAAGCTTATGGTTACTGAACTCAGAGATGGATGAAGTTTGTATGTCATCTGGAAACTTTAGCTATCTCTGAAATATTTTAGGAGGAAAAATGAAAATAACTTAGCTTTTATGAATTTGAATAAAGACACAGAGATTAGCAATGAATCTTTCCCCAAAACTGACAGTAAAACCTGTGCTGTGTGATAGAGACAGGAGGGATGCAAAAGCAATCAAGAATGCAAGAAATTTCGACAGTAACCAGCAAAACAAGGGTGTAATTCTGAGTAAATAAATATGAAAGAGTATGAATTCAGAACATACAAATAAGTATTATACATAGCACTCATCTATTTAAATAGTTTATATGAATATTCATCCAAATCCAACAGTATAACTTTCTTGAAATGTTATCTACACAGAGACCAAGCAGATAGTTATTCTATCATGGACTTTCCTCAGAAGGATCAGATAACAGCCAACCCTCAGTGCCCTTCCAATAGAACTGGGTAGCCAAGAAATATTCTAGCTTCTTCTTTCCTTATGGTTTTAAATCTCATTTTCCTTTTGCAACTCCTCAGCAGCTCCATTCCATGTTAAAGATTTTTTTAATCTAAAAAAAAAAATGTTGTATTTTGTTGTTAATATTGATTGTGGCGGTAGTGGTGGTGGTTTGTGTATGTATGTGTGGTTGCAGAACAAAGCTTGGTCATGAATTTTGCATTTTTTTGCCTTTTTCAGTCAAATCAAACACCCCAAACTAGAAAGAGAGAGAGAGGAAAAGAGATAAAGAAAGGAAGGAAGGAAGGAAGGAAGGAAGGAAGGAAGGAAGGAAGGAAGGGAAGAAGGAAAGAAGGAAGGAAGGACATATTGATGGATGAATAAATCATGTATCTAGTTATGATTCATTGCCTGATGGTACTCAGAGCAGGAGTCCATTAGCCACTTGGGTTCCTCAGACATCCTCCATCAGTAGTCATTTTATCATTGAACATTCTATCATGGATAGGGGAGAGACCATGAAGCATTACAGCTCCCCCTGGTGAGGGAGGGGAGATTGCTATTTTATTTAGTGGTGTAGTCAGTGCTAAGTTTCCCTTGCTCAAATGCATAACTTCATACTCATATTCCAATAAAAAGATGAATTCAGTGTGTCTCACATTAAAATAAGACAAGAATGTAGAAGTCAAATTTGTTATGAAGCAGGACTGCAGCAGGAGAGAGGCTTGGGGAAGGGATATGAGGTGGCAATAGCTAAAATACATTAGATAAGAAGATGAAATTCCTTAGCAGTAAGTGTAGGGGAATGTGTTACAGAGATATCCTGATTTATCGGGAAGCCAGGATATATTTAGAGCCACAATAGGACAGCTCTGGAGGCTGGAGCTGCAATGGGACAGCTCAGCCCTGGAGAAAAGGTATCTTGACTATCGGGAAGCCAGGATACCTGAAGCTGGGGTGCGGTGGGAGATATAGGGATCCTGCTCTTCTCCTGAAGAACCACTCCAACTGAGTTCTGCTCTTTTCCCTTCAGTGAATATCCTGGCAGAGCTATCTGCTTCTTCTTTGGCCCAAGATGTTTCTTCTTTTGCTAACACTCTGCTAAAGGGGAAGCCCCTATAGAAATGCAGTCATCTCCTCTGGCTCTGGTGAAAAGTTGTTGCTTTTTTCTGCCTGGCTTTGCTCAGCTCCCCTTAAGGAACATCCTAGCAAGGTTCTTCTGTTCTGCTCTGCCTTGCTGAGGCCCCCTAGGCAAAGTTTTTCAGCTCAGTCCCCTAAAGGACATCCCAGACAGGTTCTTCTAGTCTGAATGAAGGTCTTCACCCAAGACTCTTTTGAGAAAGATATTTATTTGGGAAAGAGGAGTCCAGGAGAGTGTCTGCCTCTGCCAGGGAGAGAGTTACTGTGGCCTCTAATTGAACTGGCAGAGAGGCTTATATAGGGCTCCTTAGGGGCAGATTTTTCCAGGAAGAAGGGGGATTGGTTAGTTTTACCCTGCTCAGGGATTGATTAGTTTAGTTGGTCAGGGGCAGAGATGGCTCTGACTTTATGACCAAACTGTTTCTTTCACTGGTCCTTTTTAGTTTTTTGACTCTAATATTAAGATCAGGGCATATTTTTTTCACTGGCTCTGATTCTAGGGACAAAGTGTATTTCTTTGACACTAGTTTCAGAGCCAGGGCATATTTCTTTCATCCTGGATTCAGGAATAAAGATGTTTCTTTCCCTGGCTTAAGTCTTAAATGCAGGGTGTGTTTCTTTCACAGGCTCTGGGTTCAGAGTTAGGGCACTCAATGATTGGTTGGTTTACTGCTTAGGGATTGGTTGGTTCAGTTGGGCAATAGGGCAGTTGGGCAGGGTCAGAGGTGGCTCTGACTTCATGGCTAAACTGTGTTTCTTTCACTGGTCCTTTTTAACTTTTTTACTCTAATCTTAGGTCCAGGGAATATTTCTTTCACTGGCTCTGATTCTAAGGACAAAGTGTGTTACTTTGACACTAATTTCAGAGTCAGGGCATGTTTCTTTAGTCCTGGGTTCAGGGATATAGATGTTTCTTTCCCTGGCTCATGTCTCAAATCCATGGTGTGTTTCTTTCACTGACTCTGGGTTCAGAGTCAGGGTGTGTAGGACCTTCACTCCTTATCTCAAAGGGGCGAGAAGAAATTTCCTAGCAAAATTTCTGGGCCCGGGTCATTTTTAGACAGGGAGTTTTCCTCTGGGGCCAGTAGACAGGGATGGGAATTCTCCCAGTCCAGGGTCAGTAGACAGGGGCTGGCATTCTCCCTGCCCTGGGTCATTTGCAGCTACCTCAGAGACAGCTGTTTGGGTTTCTCCCACCTCAGGAGAAAATGTCACTATGTGTCTTGTCCCAGGAATTTATCAAAGTCTCTTTGTGTTATGTTATGGTAATTGTTGCTTTGTTTTCTTTCACTCTGGGACTTCTATCCTCCAGGGTCCTAAGGCTCCTTAGGAGCCCCAGCCCCCTCCCCCTAGCCATTAGGGATGGAGAGGAGAGAGAGGCAAAATCTTGGAGAGCGCCCAAAAGGAACTGGAGGCAGAGAGGACAGGGAGTACATGCCTGTGATTTGGAATGTCTTTGGGGCCACTACATTGGGTAGATGGTGATCCCCTGAAGTTCCGGAAAACTGTTGTCTTTTTGTTTATTATGTTTAAGACTGGACTGACAAGGACTGAAAAAAATATAAAGACAAAACTTAAATGTAAAACTGCAGATGACTTGAAAGCAGGCCATCTAGGGTCTGAATCCCTAGCCCTGAGCCAGGTCTGATATCAGAGAATACACTGCCTGGGTGCTGAGAACTTAGCCTTGAGACTGCACAAAATGTAATGTGGCAGAGAATCTTTGGGGCCTGTGGGGCTCCAAGGCCAGGGAGCAGTGGCTCCTGGGATAGAGCAGGTGGCAACGTCATCCTGCACCCTGCTGAGGGCAGAGGAATGCCTCTTCAGAAGGCATCTGGTGGAGCTAATGACTGAGAGAGGCTGGCTGCAGCAAAACTGGACAGCCCCTTCTCCCTTGTTCTCTCTCTGTATTTTGAGGGTTTTTGCCTTAGGCAGGAGAGAGAGGCCTGCATGCAGGTGGCAGGGAACTGACTGCTTGCAATTGAAAAACTGGACAAATGTAAAACAAAGAATCTGAGATCATGGTCAGAGAAAAGTTAACAAAAAACTTTTAAAAAAGGCATTGGCAGCCAAGGACACTCTCTGAGGTTTTCTTTTTCTAAGCCAAGTTCTTCAGTATGATAACGTTCAAGGTCTCTTCTGCTGGCCAGCAGTTTCCTGTCTTAACCATTTCCTGTCCAGATACTGCTTATAAAAAGTTTTGAATTATACCAACCTGTAACTTTAAAAAATGTTAATTTTAAATGTCAAGGATGCATTATGTTTGAAAATGCTTTTGTTTCCACAGGAAAAAAAATATGGGTTACAAATACTTATCACCTTTGATTAAGATACATATTTTTGCTTTTGTTTTATGCAATGGTCTGCTAAATAAAATTACAAAAAAGACTTTGATAAAAATTTGCATACTGTCTAAAAAATTTTAAGAAAAGTTTGTGATGGAGGTTTTTATATTGTCTAAAAAGCAAAAAAGGCAAGAGACTAAAATAAAAATAAAACAAAGATAAAGAGCCAAACCTAAAACTTGCAAAAGGTATATAAAAAGTCACAAAAGGTATAAAAAAATTGTAAAAGGCCAAAAGATGTTTGCTGTAATTTCTTGTACCTAAATGTTTAGCAGTTAATTCTGTTTTTTTTATTAAAAAAACTTGTTTGTCTTTAAAAGGTCATGTTTATTTCTTTAAAAATTATGTATGCTTGTTTTGTTAAAAAATTAGTCTTTCGTAATTATAAATTTTGTACTTGTAATTTTTCTCTGAGCTCTGGTCATTAGATTTGGGTTTGCAAAAATTTCGATGTCTTTTTAATATAGATAATGTTAAAACTGTTTTATGCTGTTCTTTATTGATACACAAGAATGTCATTTACCACTGGGAATAGCTGGGACTAGACTCCCAAAGAAAAAAAACAGTTACAAAGAAAAACACCAATGCCAGATAGTAGTCACCCAAAGCATCAGCTAATGTTTAGATTTTAGCCTCATTGTCTTTGCTAAAATCATTAATTTAAAGGTTCAATCTGACAAAAATATGGTATATAGTTCTGGTCTGTTAAAAATGCAAGTTAATAATCAGTCATCCTCAAAGTACTAGTATAAGTTCAGGGATAAGCCTTATTTAGTCCCCTATATATGTTTTAAAGCTTAAAACAAGTAATTTAAAATAAAGTCTCTCTAGTCATAGATACCTGGACAGCCCTAAATACTTCAGAGATTTATGGAATATGGCATTTAAAATAATGTTTAAAAAGCTTGTATCAGACAGAGACTCTGAGAACCTAACAGTGACCCAAGGTCTCCAAAGAAGACTATGGGACAGCACGATGTCTCCACCTAGATAACGACAACTCTGACCACTGGGAAAGACACCCCGATGCTATGACCAGCTGCCAGGACAGGAGCCAGACTGTGGACAAACAATAGGGCCCTGGAGAATTGATTGCACCACTTTTGCCTAGACAAAATAAGGTCATTCTTTTCCATGTCTCTCTTATGGGTCTGGTAAAGCCTGCTGTTCTGATACTTCTGCCTCCAATGCTATGGAGAACTGGGTATGACTGTATATGGGTGGGTCTCTGTCATTTTTCTGTTTTGTCTGTACTTAAGTACAATTTATTTACCCTTCTAAGATCTCTGATTGTATTAGTGGCTAGGCCAGCTACAATATCAGTTTAAGAGCAAAAAGTATATCCAGATCCTTCAACAAAGCTATAGCCAGCTTGTTAGCTCATTACATAGAAAGGCCTGAGGATATAAAAGTTCATAAACATTAAGGGTCTAAAAAGTAATTTAAGATAGCTCTAATAAACACTAAAACAATGACTACATACTGTTTTGGTTACAAGCTCAGGATGTTCTGTGTTTTTGCTGGGACTCAAAGGTATGAGTCTATTTTTACTGTTTTATAGATATCTGTTATTTGCTATTTATATAATATGGATTTTAATATGGGCCTAAAAGTTTCAAATGTATTAACTTCTGTTCCTAGTTTAAATTTGTCTCAACAGGTTTCCCCTTGGTTGGTGGACAGGAACAAGCATCAATTGCTGACTACAACCTGCTTCAAATGACTGTGGACCATGGACTTGCTAAAAACTGATGTGGACCAATCCAGCTGATGTGAATGCTCCCTGGTTCTTCAACAAAGTCCACAAACCAAATGTTTCTGAAATTTTCTCTTTTTGACTAGCATTTCACCTTTGTTAACCCTTGACAATGACACCTCAAAGCCAGCTGAAAGCAGTTAAAAGAATACATCATCCAATAATCCCTGGTTAAAATGCTAAGTCAAAAAAAAAAACATAAAAAGACTCTGTAATTGTAAGAAACAACTTGGCCAGAGTTAGCAGTCAGCTCATGATTGAGCTGACCCTTAGGACCAAGAGGAGTGGGGAACTATAGGACCCTCACCCCTTATTCTCAAAGGGGTGAGAAGAAATTTCCTAGCAGAATGTTTTCCCAGGAAGATAGTGGCCTTCCCCTCTCCCACTGGGGAGATTCTGAGCACAAGGTCACTTAGCTCAGTCCAGCCAGCCACCTGGTACAGGCTGATAAAGATGGCCCAACTCAGAAACAGTGGCCTTGCTCTAAGAACAAGAAATAAGCTGACTTAGAATGGGAGGGAACAAAAGTCCTTGCACCCATGCCAAAGCAGCTTCAAAAAGCCTCTTTGTAGTTGCCTTTAAAAGCTTACCCCACAGAGGAGATACAACTCCTCTCTACCTCACTGCGGTGGGGTCAGAGATGGGGTCCAAACATGTTTGTATTATCCTGATTAAACCTTGCTTATTACAGTCTGAGCCTCTCTGGTGGTCTCTCTCCGGGGGTCGTAATCTGGGCACAACAGGTACTCAGTGATTGGTTGGTTTCCTCCTCCAGTTGTCCTTTTTGCCCTACAGTAATACAACATTTTTTTAAGAGTTACAGTATCTTATCATCAAGCACATATTCAGCAGGGGAAGTAGTTCAACCTTTCAACAGTTACATTTATCTGTTTTGCTCTTTTATCATTCCCTATTGATGTCTCTGACATTATCACACAGTACAAGTGCATTGATTCTGTCAGATAACGTCAAAGGCATGTAAAGTATTTAAATTAACAAATAAATAAAATTAAGTAATCTCTCTATGTCTCTGTCTCTGTCTCTCTCTCTCTCTCTCTCTCTCTGTGTATGTGTGAGTAAAGAGTGTAAATCCAAGAGCAATGTTTTATTTTCCTAAAAGTTGTAATATGTGGAGAATGCAGGGGCATTTATTCATTTATTTTTCAACTGAAACCATTTTTTTTTTAAGACTGGGACTCTCATAAAAGTAAAACTGTGTGAATTTTATTCCACGGAAGACCTCCCCTTTGTTATTTGGAAATACTTGTGTAGATCTCATAGAGATGACCTCTGAAGGTTATTCACATCTATATATTCATAGGGGTATTTTTAAACAGAAATGACTCCAAGTTTTGGCAATTTAACTGTTATAAAATTAATAAATCTCGAGATATATAGGGCATAGATCTCAAGAATTCTTTTTTCAGTGCCTGTGGAGGGGTGTGTATGTGTGTGTGTATGTGATTCCTTATTTAATTGAGAACAAAAATAGTATACTTCTCTTTCAACCAAATGGCAACATATAGTGCAGCACAGACTCTCACAGGGAAGAATGCTTGCTAACCCATGGAGTGAGAATTCTAAACATTTAAACAATGAGTATTAGTCAAAGTTTCCTGGCTTCTCTTCCATGGCATGGTTCATACGCACCTTAATAAAGACTTGATATTGTTTCTAAGTGATCGACTTTTAGTTGAAGAAAAAAATTCAAATGCAAATGTGATTGGGGGTCCTATGAAACTAGATCAAATTATTTCATGAAGAGTCAAGTCTAAACACCTAGACATTCTGACAATCTTAGTCTCTTTTATTTAGTCTGGGACTTTGGTTTTTGATAGGAATTTACACATTGCTAATTGTTTTGCTGTGAGTGTATTGGACTCTTTAATGGTGTGTTGGGAGAATTTCATTAGATAATCCTATGGGCAGTTTCTTGATTGTCACTCTTGAATATCACTGTTTGCTTAGGTGTGTTTGCAGCCATAATGTAAGTGGAGTGTGTATAGTGTATAAAGAAGCTAGACCGTTGGGCCTTTTCCACATTTTACTCAAGAAGCTTCAACAGCATTTATCTTCTTAGCACATTTGAAATCAGCAAGAGCTGAATGCAAATTTCCCTTGAGCGATAGAAGAAAGCACCAGCAGAAGAGCTGTGAATACAGGGAAGGCAGCTCCCACCTTCAGGCAGAGCAGTGCTTAGCAAGTGATGGAGAGAACGGATCTACAGTAGGCTTGGTAGCCTAGGCAGTAATTTCGCTCACATGGCTATTAATGTGAAATAAGGGTTTTGATAAACCTGGCTATGTGAGTTGTGTGAAACTGGCTTGCAGGAATATGGTTAATCAATGATGAGATGATCGATTGAGATATATAGCACACAAGTACACCCTGTGAGCTTTAAGAACCTCTGATTATGCCAGTGTGCATAGTTCCTGTTTTATACATATAGAAAAAAGAAAAAATTAATCAATGTGTTATGACATAATCAATAACAGTTCTTTCCTTAGGTTTTCATAGTCATCTCTAAGAGAGTAAAATTCTCTAGAAGCAGAGCTTTTAAAACTACAGGTAGACAATGAATAAACAGAACATAAATGGTGTACATGTACAAGAATGTTGAAACAGTCTCAATAGCCATACATACTTTTTGAAATATAAATTTGCTAAAGAAAGATAAATGAAAGCTAGTGAGATCACTCAGCAGGGTAAGATGTTTGCTCCCAACCTGACCACCACAGTTTGATCCTTGAGCCATACATGGCAGAAGAAAAATTGAAGATTCCAGAAAGTTGTTCTATGCTCTCCGCATGTTGCCATGATATGCTTACACATGCATGCACATGCGTGTGCTCACTTGCATGTAAGCATGCACACATGCACCACCACAAATAAAAACAAAATAATGTCTTCCAATTTCACACATACAAATTTCAGAAATGAAATTTTTAACAAAAGGTTTATTTGATAGCAAAGAGTTTTGTTATTTTTCAAAACTCATTAGCAATTTATTCCTCCTATTAAATGGAGTGTTTTATAAGCTACATACAGTTATTGACATATTAAATAAATGAAGAAATTATAAAACACTTAGTCATCTGTGACTTTTTAACTCTCATTAGGCAATTAATTATTGTAAATGAATAAAATAAATGATTTAGTAAAGATAGTTATGTATGGAAAGTCATAAGAGGAAATCTTTCAATAATCTAACAAAATTAAAACCCCAATAACATTTCTTAATGCATGGGATCAACTTCTCTTTCTAGACATTTATAGAATCTAAGTCTTTGCCTTCCATTAAAACTATTAATCCTTCTATAGCATTTCCTTCTTGAATTCAGGGTAGTGCTAACCACAGTCTGATATTGTGTAACTATTTTTTAATCTATACATAGAATAGTTCTCAGTCATTAAATACTTAACCAATACCTATCCTCTATATTCTTCTCCTAGGGAATGTTGAAAAATATTTTCCCCTTCTTACCTTCACTGAAGTAGAGTGAACCTGACCTCTCCCAGGATTTTTCTGTAGTTTGGAGGTTGGTTCCATTATTCTCATAAGTTAAAATACCCTAATTCATCACTATATGTAAGAAGCCAAGTGTTTCAGCATCAGGCTGTGTAATTAACAAGATCTGGAATCTTCACATAATAATGTGTCTACACATTCAAGCCACCTCGACACTCCTTCCAGTGTCCTAAACTGTCCTTCCCCTTTTAACCTGAGCATGTTAATTTTGAATCCATGGGAACTTGCATTTTTTTCTATTATTTTTCTTCATTTTTGTATGTCTTTTGTTATAAAAGACACTCTCCCAAATTTAAGAAATAAAGTATCATGCCTGTTTAATATTTCATAGTATTTCATTTTACAATGAAAATACCCATGAATGCAGAAACTTATGCATACATGTGAAACTTTCTTCAGTGTTTCTCTTCTTCTCAGAGACATGAAACCACGTCTACTGAAAGTGATATTCTCCCAGGTTTGCCTTTAGTCCTAGTGGAAACTGTTTGGCTGTTATTGAGATTATAAATTTCATCAAGTCCTTACAGTGATCCAAACTCACAGACCTCATTAGAACTCCAGGCCTAGAGGGGATTCATGCAGATTGAAAGACTCATAAAGGGGCATTGTTTTGTTAAGTTTGTTCAGCAGTCTTAAAAAGAGATTAGAATAAAATGCAAATGCATTCAAGACTGATTTGACTGACTACCATTGGATCTGGGCCAATTTAAAATTCCACCAGAGTGCACAAGGATTTCCACAGTTCTTCAAGGATTTGTTTTCTTGAAGCCATCCTGAGCTTATGAAATGGGATCTCACTGGAGTTAGGGTCTGCTACTTTTTGATAGCAAATGTCTAGAATATTTTCACAAGCTCATATTTATTTTATCTATATAACTTACTGATTTATTGACTGGATTGTTTGGTTTATTGGTACTTAATTTCTTAAAAATTCTTTATATCCTCCAGATAGCAATCCTTCTTCAGACCTTCTCCCATTCTGGAGCTGTCTTCATTTGGTTCATTGTCCCTTGGTTCATGTGTTGTTTAGAAGCTTTTGAACTTTTGCAATGAAAGAACTTTTATTCAGTCAAATAAGGAACAAAATTAAGTCACCTATGAAGAAATGCATGGAGCTAAGAATCATCATATAAAAAAAGGAAATACTCATGTGATTATGATGTTTTCTCTAAAATTTCTACAATACGTACACAAACAAAGCACAGCAATGAAAGTAGAAGCAGGGCTATCTGGGACAACTGAGTGATTAATGGGAAGAGAAAATAGTCTAATTGCACGATATTATTGAACAGAAGCCTTTTAATTTAATTTCTTTATTTATTCTTGTTTTTCAAGGCACAGTTTCTTTATGTCGTCCTGTCTGTCCTGGAACTCAACTCATTCTGCAGACTGGGCTGGCTTCTAACTCACATAGATCCACCTGCCTCTGCCTTCCAGGTGCTGGGATTAAAGTCATGTGCCACTGACTGGAATATAATATAATATAATACCATACAATACAATATAGTTTAATATTCTTATTGTTTCTGCCTTTTATACACAGCTACTCTGTGTTGACCATAGTCACCTTCACTCTTCTCCCCAGTCCCTGCACCTGCCATCCCAATTGCATGTCCTTTAAAAAAATAACTCAGTAAATCCAAGTTTTGCTGCCTATATATTCATGGATGGGGGCCCAAACCCTGAAATATTTTGGATCTAACAGGGCAGGGCCACAACCTTAAAGAGAATTCCTTCTTCTTTCACAGGTTGCCATTTTCAATAGCACCTCAACTAGTAGGGATAGGTGCTTGAAGGAATATAATTTTATGACAATCATCATTATATGCAAAGATTTTATGCCAAAGCAAAGGGAGAAGTTCAGCATGAGTTCTGACCATACTCATTTCTGCACAGAAGTCTGAAGTAGGACATTTTGAAGACATGGGACTATTTGGCTTCTGCTTGCTTATGTTTGACCCAAATGAACTGTGAGTCATTCCTTCAGGAGACTCTCATCTAAGTCAAGTGAAACTGTATCTAAAGGAAGGCCAGAGTCAAGTTCAGTCACTGTTTTTTTTTTTCCCAGAAAGCACTGCTTGGCAT
Organism: Ondatra zibethicus; assembly: GCA_004026605.1. NCBI lineage: Eukaryota > Metazoa > Chordata > Mammalia > Rodentia > Cricetidae > Ondatra > Ondatra zibethicus. Next base: position 30,676 of record PVIU01010352.1, on the reverse strand, counting down.
CTGAGATATTTTTTCATACGGAAGTATAAATTATGCAATCTATATATTGTGTGTATTGATCAGCAAATGGAATGCTGACTAAGTAAAACATGTAGGTATATTTAACAACAATTGAAGAAAAAGAAGCCATTATCTTGAGAGTGATTGAGGGAAGGTAGTAAAATTAAAGGGGAACAATGTAATTATATTTTAATTTCAAAAATTAAAGAAACATTTAAAAATACAGTTCTTATGTAATATAGACAATGAGAACTAAATAAGATATGGAAGCATTTTAAATAAGTGGGCAACTGGAAAATCCTTTTCTGGCATACTATTGACTGCACAAGTTCAAGGGTCTTTGGGTCGCATATATCTCAAAGGAACGAAATATGCTGCATTCTGAGAAAGAGACACAATGACAAAGAGGAGAGACTTTTCTTGGAGTTAACTTGTGAGTTTTGTATTCCTCCACTCCCTTTGAAATCTCATTTTCAAGCGTAGCGTGAGCATAAGCTAGATTCCTCAGGGGAAGGCGCCCGCCTCCTGGCTCAACTGTCAGGCTTCACTTCTGCATACCCACATGGTAGAAGGAGAATACAAAGTCCCACAAGTTGTCATGACTTCCGCAAATGTGTCGCAGAGTGGCCCCATGAGACATAAATAAATACATGTACTAAATAAATAAGTTAGAAGAACTGAAAGTTACAGCATGACACACATTTGGATAATAATTGATACTAGTTTACAGAAGCTAACACATGTGGATGTGGGCTTGGAATCAATCAGTCCTAGATTTTATTGCTGTTTTGAGCCTTTGCACGTCTCTGCATCTAGATAAATTTCTTAAACTCTTAGACCTTCATCTTGTTCATCTTCAAAGTAAAAACAATATCTGCTTAATAAGATTATCAAAAACACTAAGTAAGCTGCCCTTATTCAGTGCTTGATACAAGTATTGCCTGTCTGTAAGACTCGGCACGGGACTGTTTTCCCAGTGCAAGCACCTGTAACTCACTGAGAAGATATGCATCATTTCAGCTTATGAAAACAGTGAGAAACTGTAAAAACATCCTCTAGGTGAATATAATTTGTATAAGTATGATTTATTTGTTGTAATTTTTGGTCAGGAAACAAGAACTAAAATATTCCTATATAATTTCAGATTTACATAAAGTTAAAATTTCAAAAACAAATACATATTAAACATCACAAAATCGTTGCCACTGAAAGGCTCTGCGACGGAGAATTTAGGCCTAGTACTGAGGTCAACATTCTCACTTAAGGTTTGAAAGAAAGACTTCATTCCTTTTGCTGCATCCTGGACCTCTGGGGTGTGTGCATAGACCCAACTATTTTAATAGGAGAGTGGACAGCCCACTTCCTACTTGTATGTCATTGATTCCTACTTGTATGTCTGCTGCATCACCAAAAGTCATCCCCAAAAGAAAATTACACAAGAGAATCTCTTCTTCTTTATAGACAGTGTCCATTCTAGCACCAAAAAAAATCTTTCAAAGTCAGTATCTAGTATTTGAATAGAAAACAGCTGAATTTTCTAGACTTTAGCTTCTTTAGAATCTCTATAATGTATTATTATATACTTATATAATATAATACATTCTAGATTCTAATCTAGAGAATTCATGAATTATCTGAATTGCCAACAGACCTAACAGTTTGAATATCAAGACACAGGATATATTTTAAATGCTCAAGTATTCTTGGAAATATTACTAGTGTTGAACTCCTACAGAATTATATAATAGCCAATTTTGGAATATTTATTACTGATTATTGCAAATTTCCAAAGAATGACCAATCTGTCCATAATACATATACTAAATTTTTTAATAATGATGAGAATATCTGAATCTAGAACAATTTTGATAACCCAAAAGAATGTTATTATTGAATACATACAATATTTTACCTTTAACTTTTATTCCTTTTGACATCTAATATTTAATTTCAAACTATTTAAAAAGAAGAAACCAAGGTATATAACTGTATATGTTGTTACTAACAAGGCTTGAGAAAGGAAATGTCTTTTCAGAATTTTGTGTGTTTTATTATTATCTATCTTTGCTGCTGATCTGCATATGACCCTTAAATGCATGGTTAGGCAGCTGGGACATATGTTAAGTGAATTTTGGTGCTAAATTTCACATGGAGAAGTTGACATATTCTACCAGAGTCTGCTTAATGCCTTTACTGTGATCACAAACTGGTGAATATTTTGTTCTGTTAATCTTTCCATCTCCATTACTGAAAAATGTAAATCAATCAAAACTCACAAGCAAAGAAAGAAAGCTAAAAAGAAGAAACCCACTCTAGGCCTTAGTCACTTTGCTACTGGCAAAGATTAAGTGATATGCAACAACTCTGGATTACATCTGAATGTAGAGAAACATCTTAGCACAAAGAAAGGAACTTAAGAGCCAAGATCAGAACAAATAAAAGCTAAGGATCTAGTTATCTTCATGGTTTCTGTTAAAGGAACCTTAATTTTGTTAGAGAATTCTAGACATCAAATTGCTAAAATTTGCTCTTTTTTTATTCAAAGTACATGTTCAAGAAAGACAAAACAAAATTAAAATTGAAAATGAAAGAATTCTATTTATGTAATAGAAAATATTTTGCAAAGTGATTAGGTCTACATAAGTGTCTAAGTCTATGCTACAGGACCACATGCTTTACCATTTCTCCTGCTTCACCTACATGCTTAACATTCTCTTTGTTTTATAAAACTTCCTATCACACATAAGTTACTTTGAAAACCTCCATGTTTGGGATTAAGTTTGAGTTCTAAAATCAATTCCTACTATTACACAGAAGTGGAATACTTAATTCATATCATCCATTGAAAAGTAATCAGTTGCAACAGCCTCCTACCCATCACACACAAAAGTAAATTTGTTTAAGACTTTTTCTGAATGCTCCTCTCTAGGATATGACATCGAAGTTTCTCTCTCCTTTCCAGATCTCATTTCCTTAGGAGACTGGCCTGCAGTGTTTCAGCTTTGCCTGATTTCCACTTGTGTGCTACCTCCTTTCTGAGCACCCGGGCGACTTCTACCATGTCCACATGTCTTTTTCCAACTCCAGTGAAGTTAATATGTGAATGAAGATATACACTTAAGATGGCAGGTGTAGCTCATCTTTACATGGGCATTCGTGTCATGATTGTGGAAAGCGGGCATTTCAGATGCTATACTCATTGCCAACTTACAGCAAAAAATCTCTCCCTCTCTCTGCCTTATTTCCTCTCCCATCTTTCTCCCACAGTCATAGTTTTAATAAAAATATTTTCATTCACCATCTGTCTAGTTAAGGATCTATTGACAATTGATGGTTGCTGAGAAAGGGAAAGTGAGTTTACTTTAAGGAAGTGACCTACCAAAACAGGGAACATAAGTTAGATTTTTCATGCATTTGAAATTCATAGGCAAAAGGAAGGGATAGGGAAAGAACCAGAAGCAAGGGAATGGGTGTTGGATTTGATCAAAACACACTTTTATGTATTATAGTGTCATCAAATAATAAAAAAATTAAAGAATGTTTCTCCAAAAAGTAACTTTTCTGTGCCTTCTTTCCTTACTTCCACCATAGAAAGTGAAGGAAATAATAGAGAAGCTAGTCCATTTTCTGGGACAGCTGAGGTAGAGTGGAAGGTTTCCTGTGCAGTCTCTACTATTCTCTGTCTTTTGACATAATGACCGCACAGCCTTCTTTGAACTATGGCAAGTAACTGCTTATCAATTGTATGACCACAGACAGTTGGAGTCCTAGTTTGAGAGATCAATAATTTTGTCTCCTGTACAAAGTTATTTTTCATATTCAAGGTGAAGCAGACCGGGAATTGTTTTATTTGTGTGGGTGGAAAACAATCCACGCTTCTAACTATTAGAAAGTTGAAGAATTTGCAATTTCACATGACTCTTTAAAATGTGTGCTGACTCTTGCAACTTCTGTGCAGTGAGACTTTCAGAGTCACTGATGAATGTTTTCCAGTTTCATCTCTGTCAATGAAAGAGGCCAGACCCATACTTATTGAACCCTACCCTATTTCATAACAGATTTAAAATTACCTTTTAATTCCAATAATAATACAAGCATTGAATCACAAAATTGAGAAAATAAAAAAGCTTTACTTTTGCTTATATTAGTTGTCTTTTGAGACCTTCAGAATAAATTCATTGCTGGGAGAGTTGGAAACATTCAAACAATAATGTATACCTGATGCTTATATTTGAACCTTAGGGAATGACAAGATGACCAGATGCATAAAATAAAACCAAGCTATTATCACTGCTTGGATATCTTTTTTCATATTCAAGGTGAATTCTTTATTGGTAGACTGGGAGTTGCTTTGAATGTGTGAATTGAAAGCAATGCAGACCACACAATAGTTTTTAATAGTGATTCCTAAGTTATGTTTATACTTCTAGAGTATTATGACATTACAACATTTTAAAGAAAAGGAACTTTGTACATCATGACATTCTCTCTGAGATCAGCCATACTCTCTCTGTTGCTGGATATGATTTGAACGTGGGCCCATCAAGATACTTGGTTCTAGAAGAGATCCCAGGTATCCACAGGGATGTCCCCAGCTAGGTCCTTGGGCAGCAGAGGAGAGGGTGCCAGAACTAGCATTCTCCCATAGTCACACTGATGAATATCTTGATCACATCCATAGAAATTTCGTCCGATGGATGGAGATAGAGACAGAGACCCACATTCACACCAGAGCAATGGATTGAGCTCCCACGGTCCAGTCGAAGAGCAGAAGGTGGGAGAAGATGAGCAAGGAAGTTAGGACCGTGAGGGTCTGGACCACCCACTGAGACAGTGTGCCTGATCTAATGGGAACTCACCAAATCCAGCTGGACCGGGACTGAATGAGCATATGATCAAACTGAACTCTCTAAATGTGGCTGCCAATGAGGGCAGAATGAGAAGCCATCAACAGTGACACTAAGACCTATCTCCTCTGCATGTATTATCTTTTTGGGAACCTTGTCGATTTGGATGCACACCTTCTTAGGACAGGATGGAGGGGGGAGGGCCTTGGACTTCCCACAGGGCTGGGCACCATGCCCTCTTTTAATGAAGCAGCGGGAGCGGGGAGCGGGTGGGGACTTGGAGAAGGGGAGGAAATGTAACTCTATTTTTTTTTTGAATGGAAAAAAATAAAAGAATATGGGGAAAAAAAGAAAGTGGGCCCAGTAAGCAATAATCAGAATAACTGCATATGCATGCACTCATGTGCACTTCCTATGTTGATTAATAAAGTAATTAATTAGTTCACATAGTCTATATAGTTCACATAAGTTCCAGGCTGCAGGTTTCAGGTTTGGGAACGAAACTCCTCTTTTAAGTGCTGTAAACCCTTGACACAATGGGTGACAACTTCACAATGACAATGTCTTTGTACAGCAAATACAGAGGTTGGATCTGTGGGTTAAACCCACAGAAAGGACAACAAACCCACAGAACACAATAATTGGCTTTTTAACGTGATGTAGTTGCACTCTTTAGGAGTCATTAGTAAGTTTTTTATTACCCTTCAAATTGATCCAAAGTTTAACTGCACAATTTTAGTTCACTTTTCAATTAGATGAAATAGAAACACCTTCAGAGTCAATCTAACAGTAATCCATGCATTTGCATTTAATACTGTGCCAAGAATATTAATGTCATTATCTTTGGTTTTCCTAATAACTATATACCACGTATGTGATTAAATGATATTATCTAATTTTTTAAACTTTTTGATTACAAAGTCCTTTTCATCCATTATGAAGTCTTGAATCTCCCATGAAAGACTGTGTATAAAACTGGGGCATAAATGTTATAAAGGAAGTTATCCTAGGAATTAAGAATAATGAAATTTTACTTTCAAACATTTATTTTCAAATCATTTTAAATTTACATGTTAACTATAAGATATAATTAGAGAATGATATTTTTATGCAATAAAAATAACTTCAAGTCAAATTTTCTGTTTATTTTTATGTGTTTTTTAGTAAATACTGAATTTAAAATGTTGTTTAGGGTTATTTTATGAGAAAAAAACAGAAAAGTTTTTTTAAAAAAATTGGTACATTTATGAAATGGACTAGTACTCAGCCATCAAAAAGAATGAAATTCTCAGGAAATTGGTGGAACTAGAAAAAATATCAGAGTGAGATATGCTAGACCCAGAAAGAGAAATATGGTAGGTATTTACTTACATGCAAATATTAGCTATTAAATCAATGATAACCAAGGTACAATCCATAGAACCACAGAAGGTAGGTACAGAGTACTGGACTAGGGTGAACAGATACAGCTCCGTAGGAAAGGGAAACAGAGGAGAGAGTTATGAGGGTACTAAAATGATAGGATCAAGTGGGGAGTGGATGGGAAAAGAGGACAGGAGAGGGAATATGGGGAGAGACAGCAAAAATTAAGGGTCATTCAAGGGACAGTATGGAACCCCAATACACTAGAAGCTTCCCAATCATATATACATTATGGAATCAATCTAATGGAAAATTCCAAATAATGAAGGGGTCAGAGCCCCAATGGAATACCTCTTGCCACCAAATGAAGCTTCCCATACTGGAATAGGATTATATCTAATTGAATTGTTGGCCACTGGAATTCCCAACAACCATGATATGGCTAAACTTTAGTTTGCTCTCCACAAACTGACAGCAAGTCCTTAATGCTGAAGACAACACCTGCAAAGGTCATTGACCATGGAGATGTTGAACTGGTGTGTACATAAAGCTTACCCATATGTCTTAGTGTCTCAGCAACTTTGGTACAGGAAGGTACTCCACACAGCAGCAAAAGAAAAATAGAAATGGTCAGCCCAGCCACAAACCCTTTGCTCTACAATGAAGCGCTGCCTGCAACAGTGGCACAAAGCTCGCAGAACTAACCAATCAATATCTGATTTGACTCAAGGCCTACTCAATGAGATGGAACCTATACCCAACATTGCTTGGGTGACCAAGAACCAGAAACTAGCTAGTCCAGGGATACAGGGTATAAGCAAATGCAACTCTTCTAAAATAACAAAAAAGTAGTGATAAAATGACTCCTAATGACATTCTGCTTTACTTATAGATCAGTGCCTTACTCAGCCATCATCAGAGAAGCTTCCCCCTGTAGCAGATGGGAACAAGAACAGAGACGTGTAGACAGAAATTATGCAGAGAATTAACTATTTTGGAACACTCAGGACTAAATGGGATGTGTCCATCAAACCTCTCCTCAGAGCTCAGGGAACCCTGCATAAGAGAAGGCAGTAAGAGCATAAGAGCCAGAGTAGATGGAGGACACCAAGAAATCAAGGCCATCTAAATCAAGATGAGTAAAGTTTATGTGAGCACAGAGACTCATGTGTGCATGCATGGAGCAGCATGCACAGAGCCTGCACGGGTCTGCAGAAGGTCTTCTGTGCATATATAGCTTCCAGTTTAGTGTTTTTATGGGATTCTTAAATGTGCAAAGGGGTCTCTGTTTCTTGTGCCTTCTCTTGGACTCCTTATACTGTTGGGTTTTTTTTGTCCAATTCTGACATGAGGAGAGACAGAAATGGAGCATCTGGATGGAAGGAGAGGTGAGGAGAAATTTGGGGAATGTGTGTGGGGGAACCATGATCAGAATATATTGTGTAAGAAAAAAATTATGCTTTCTATTATAGTAAAAACAAATAACAAAAAATAAAATAGCATTTACATTTCATGTTTTTAAATCATTAAACTTATATATTAACAAGCTATAGTGAATTATATTTTTATATAATAAATGTAGCTTCAAGTCTTGAATTGGTTGTTAATTTTGATGTGATCTGTCTTAGGAAACACAAAATTTAAAAGGACTTGCTTAGGGCTGTTCTACAGGGAACTTCAAAGAAAATAAGAATACACCAGGATATCAACAAGGAATGTCTCATTGCATCTTTTCTACATTCGGTGAGGCAAAACAGGACCTCAGCTTTCTACTCTCGATTAAAGCCCCAGCGCTGACTTCTATCAATAGTTCTATGACTCTGTGACCCTTTTACAGTTGCTATAGGAAAAGAGGATTCTGTTCTCCATGGAAGCCCTTCTTTAGAAGCTGTCTTCTATTCTGTTTCAGTTTTATTGTGTTTCTCTGTTATTATCTTTCATAGAATGTTTGCAAAACTATGTTCCTGAGTATCCAGCTGCTTTTAAGATCTATTCACTCCACTGGAGTGCTTCATTATGGTTTTGACTGGAGAACTGCAAAAGTCTTGCCATGCTTCTATTTTCCTACCAATTGAATGACATGTAGGAAAATGAAATTAAGAATTGGGACAATCATAGAAATCCTTGGACACACAGTTTTGAGGGTCTGAGGTGAAGCTTTTCTGGACCTTATTACAAAGCTGCATTAAAAATATAACAAAAATTTATGTCAAAATTTCAGAGAAGTCTGGAAAAGGGAAGAGAGAGGAAAGAGGGAAAGGGAAGGAGAGAAAAGTGGTAGGGTACACTTCTGTTTAAATATAAACACTGGCGGTCAGAGTGCTCCATCTTGCAATAAAGAGAAGAGCGTGTTAAGAAGTTACAAAGATTTGTAAAAGAGGACTTTGGAGTCCTGGCATGCAGCACAGATGTGCAGGTGGTATACTCTGTAGTCTCAGGATATGCAGGTGGTGGACTCTAGAGTCTTAGCACGAGCATGGACATGCAGATTCTAAACTCTGGAATCTTAGCATGCCCCATGGTTGTGCAGGCAGTGGACTCTGGAGCCTCAGCATGCAACATGGACATGCAAGTGGTGGACTCTAGAATATTAGCATGCAACATGGACAGGTAGGTGGTAGAGTTTGGAGTTGTAGCATGAAGCATGGACATGTAGGTGGTGGACTCTGAAGGCTTAGCATGTAGCATGAACATGCAGATGGTAGACTTTGGAGCCTCAGCATGCAGCATGCACATGCAGGTGTAGCACGTAGTAATAGCATATAGGTGGTGATGACTTAGCGAAAGACCTCTATCACCACAGGTGTTCAAGAGTAGTCGGACATCCACTGGGCAGGAGAAGCTGTGACCCCAGGACTGTTGGTGGTGAAGCACAGAGCACTCTTCCAAATCCCCATGGATGTGTTCAGAATCCTGTTTCTTATTGAGTTCCTTACCAGTTCCTGTTTCTTGAAACATTTTCAAGTAGAAAATTTACAAAAATTGTCCCTACCTAAGTTGATTTCCTTCTCATTATTTTGGTTTATATTTTATTGATTTTTTTTTGAGTTCTACATTTTTCTCTGCTCCCCTCCCTGCCTCTCCCCTCCCCTTCAACACTCTTCCAATGTCCCCATGCTCCCAATTTACTCAGGAGATCTTGTCTTTTTCTACTTACCATGACTGGTAATTTACAAGACGTTCTTTAGAAAACTGCTAGCTGTTGAGGGTGACTTGAACAGTGATTTAAAAGCATGGGATTATGTTGTGAAAAATAACAACTTTTATCTAAGAAATTTTTAAAAAATACTAAAAAAAAAGTCCTCAGTGGGAACTGATGATGGCTATTACGAAGTTTATGGAAGCAAGTTGCATCTGTAACTGGAAGAGAGCCTGTTTAGTTAGAGAAGGAGAAGGTTGGACTCTGATGTCTGAAAACCCATTGCCACCTAATACGACTGTATTGTATTATTAACTTTCTTTTGAGGATACTTCACATTTCCAAAAGAGTTGCAAAGATGGGGCAGACAATCCCTCATATCCCCAGCCCAGTTTTTCTTGATACTGATGGACAACATTTTATAAGAGATGTTTGTCTCCAGTAATGAGCCTTTTGTGTATATTACTTTAATTAAAGTCTATATCTTATTCAGATATCCCTAGCTTTTTCTACCCTCCTTCCTTTCTTGTTTTGGGTCCCACCATGGGTGCTTCCTTATGTGACTCATCACCTCTCTATAGGTTCTTCTAGCCCAGTGGTTCTCACCTTTCCTAATGCTATGACACTTGAATACAGTTCCTAATGTTGTGGTGACCCCCAACCATAAAATTATTTTTGTTGCTATTTTGTTACTGCTATGAATCGTAGTGTTTTCTGATGGCCTTAGATGAGCCCTGTGAAAGAGTTGTTCAGCCTCCAAAGGGGTCCACAGTTTGGAAACCACTGTTATAGCTGGAGATGGTTCTTCTGTTATTCTTTATTTTTATGATCTTTGTGATTACCAGGGATATTTGTGAGGCATTTTATTTGATATTTATTTGTCTGACAGTTTCCTTCTGTTTAGCTTACATCTGTAGACTTTGGATGTGGGCGAAAGATACCAGTATATGGATCTCAGAATATATCCCATAGTGTTAACTAAAGAGATCCCTAGTTCACCAAGTCGTAAAAAGTGATCCTATGCCACTTAGCATTACTTGATGAGGGTCAGTGAATCTCTAGTACATTCCTGGTATCTCTTCTGAGCATCAGCTTTTGATGTTCATAGTCAACATCTTGTGCCTATCTCCACTTAGATCCACTTCAAACACTCAAAAATACCCATGCTGTGCCAGTGTAATTATCTCACCCCATTTGTGGTTTGCTTTTTGCCTCTACACATGGGCACAGCCCCTTCTAATCATTCAAACCATTAACTTCTTTCTATACCTTCTTCCCTTACAGACTCATTTAGTCCATAAATGTTCAATAATTTAATTTATAAGACCTGGTTGTTTTCCATTTACAAGCATAATGAACAGAGTTTGGATCCCTGGGATGCACACAAATGCCAGGCACATATATGATGTCCTGTTTGCGACCTCATCCTTTGAGGGCAGGGACAGGGCTCCTTGGAGAAAACAAACTAACTATAGTAGCAAAATTGGTGAGTTATAAAATCAAACGAGAAATTAAGGTAGACACTTGCTTTGAGGAAGACATCTGAGATCAGCCTTTGCATGCAAGCATGTCCCAAGCTATGCACCCCTATACATGTAGCAATGCACATACATGATTTTGCATAACACACAAGCATAAACACATGCAAAAACTACCACAAAAGACCTGGGATTCAATCTTATTCCAAAATGCCATGGAGCTTGGACAATTCACATAAATTTCATAAAATTCAAACATTTTTGCCCAGAAATGGAGAATTTTGATATATACCTAAAATGTCTTTGAAAGGCTGTCAGATATGAATCAACTCGATTGTTGTCTAAAATATATTTCAGGTTCAAAGAATAATATTTATACAGTTTAGTTCAAACAAAGAAAGTATCACTTCTGGCTTAAAAACTTTTCTGATATAATGTTTTGATAGAAATGTCAGCAAAGTTTTCTATGAAGGATCCATAATTATTTGGTCTCTGTGGATCAGAGAGCCTGTCCCATCTATTCAACACCATCACCGAAGCATGAAGCCAGCCATAGAAAACACTCAATGAATGGATTTCATGTGATCTGGTCTTTATCAAATAATGGAAATAAGTCAGAGTTACCTCGATGGCCACAATTTACCCATCCTTGACCTTTTGGGTGAAAGCACTCTCCTAGAATGGCTCCAAGAGCCATCAGTGCTTGGCCTGCGTCTTCTCTCCTGTGCTCACGGGGACAGCTCCTAGACCTCCACAGCACCGGTTCCTCATGCCTCAAGGTTCTGCTTGTGCAGAATTTTCTGTATTGATTCCTCTTTTACTTCAGTTTTATGTTTTGAATATTGATTTCTCATGCATCAGTTCTAGCTTTCTCTCACTTAGATGACCTTATAAACTTCTTAGAGTTGTAGACATGTTACACATCTGTCTCCATCAACAGGACTTGAGTCACACCCTTTCTCCTGTAAACACAATCGTACTTGACACATGTGTGTTGAGATGAACTAAAAATTCATGGCATCAATATTATCCACTCCAAAAAGTATGCAGGCTGCATTTGTATGCATCAAAGCAGTTATCTAGTCTCTCAAAACCACATTATCACTTTCTTTAATTTTAAAAAAATATTTTTTCTTCTCATCTCTTCCTTTTGAATATTCCTTGTGCAGAGGTATAATATGCCTTCAAATCTTAACTTTCCCTATGTGCTTTGTTCCATCCTCTACACCTTCTGGTTTAACCCCATCTGGCATGCCTTGCTTCCCAAATTCCATCTTATTTGTGGCACTCATCTTCAGCTCTCCAACTCAAGCACTTCTTCCTTTGAAATACAGTATCATAGACCATATCTAAGAATGTATAGAGTAATTTCACATTTTTTATAGTTGTTAAATTAAATGCTAAACAAAGTTATGAGTGTAACTTAGTGCTAAAGTGTATAAGTACCATATGCAAATACATGTCTTCAAGCCTTAGCTTCACAAAAATAAATAAATAAATGAAAAGAAAGACAAAAGAAAAACAAAGAAATAACAAAGCAACACAATTGGGCAGGTGTGGTACAGGTGTGGAAGTACGCCTGTATTTCCATCACAGCCAGACTGAGGCAGGAAAAGCATGAAGCTTGAGGCCAGCCTGAAGGGTCACTGAGAATCACTCTCTGAGAAAGGGTACAAATGCTAATCTCCAGGCAGAAGGATGTTTAGTCTTATTTATTGCTGCCTTTTGTTTTCTTTTGTTTCAGTTTGTGCTATGACTCAAAAAATGACCAGGCATGAATGAACGCATACTCAATAAATGCACTGAATAAGTCAGCGCACAATCAATTTGGTCTTGTAATATTTATATTTATCAATATTTTGCCATATTTGTGATATTTGTAATGATTAGCTATCTTGTCACACTATTTAGAGACTTTTTAAATTTAGGCCAGAAGAGCTTTTTCATATACTTGTGGGTCTTCTGTAATGCACACACACACACACACACACACAGGAATAGATGCAAGGCTCACCAGTCTTCTGGAGTATTGCCACAATGGACACTTGCAGCCCAAACTGTGGATTCAGATGTTTGCCTGTGCATTTCTAAGGGTTGAAATGTTTACTTACTTTATATATGCAGTTCCTAGTTTCAGATTAAAATATTTTTCTCTTTCTTTCACTTAATTCACGGTCAGAACCTGTTAGTTTTAGTGACTTCTCCCAGGTTTAGTACATGCTCAGGTAATGGTTCCATAAAGGAGAATTTATTCAAGGAACATGAACAGTTTTGAAATAAGGAACAACAATAAGAAAAAACTGGGAGTATAGATTATTGGCAAAATTCACATTAAGTAGTGCTAATGGTGTTTCTTCACTAATGGAGATATCAATATATTTAATTTTTTTTGCAAAATTACTGATAAATATCATGTTTTCCAAATTTATTGGACCACTGAGGTATTTTATTGATGAAACTGATGGAATTCTCCACTGAGGATTTGTGTATCACAGCCTGCCCTGGACCTTTCTCAACATTAAATTCCTTCAAAGTTGGATCACATTATTATTTATAGTGATGTTGACACGGACAGGACTTTTTAAATAATTAACTCCTTATTCTTTAGTTGAATTAAAATGGTGCAGGAATTTACTCAAAACGAATACCTATTAGACATTTATATTATATATGTATGTCTGTATGTGTGTGCAATATATATGCACATATCTATGCTGCTATTGTTTCCCCTTTACACATGTATATGTTAAATATGTAATGACCTGAATCTATTGCTGATTAATAAGAGAAATCACCCATCTGATAAACAGTGAATCACTTAAATCTATCTCACACACTCCAGGAGGCATGAAAGAGGGCAAGCAGGCCTGGGATTCCTCCAGCTGAGTTTCCCCATACAGAGACCCTAGCAAATGCTTCTAAATACAAAATTCATACATAGGGTTGTTGCAAATAAGGCTAGAAATATAACTGGGTTTCTATTGTGTCACACAATAGGACACAGACTTGTTCTATCTTTCTTTAAATGAAATGTGCTGCGTCAAGATCTAGAGAAGGTTCTGAGAAGTAATCAGATACCTTTTATGAGAACTGAAGACAGCAGAGTATTATGTTTCCTATAGTCAGTGTGCCTGGTGGCATCAGTTACAAATATACCAGCTACATGAGCCCAAGATAGAAGAGCATGAAGCGATGACTGTATAACTTGGACAATTAGGATGAGCCACAGGCCATCGAGCTTCTAGAAAGTCATTTTGTGCCTTTTGTTCTTGACCTCTGAGATGCAATATAAGATGAGAACTCTGACACTTTGAGTTGGTTAAGCACCTACTTAACCATCTAAAAAATGATTTTAAAACATTTTAAAATTTTAAAGACAAAGAGGCACATTCTGTGAAGCTATTGAACTACTTTATATTTTTAAAGAATATGCAGTGTCACTATCAAATTACTTAGTAAATTATAGTCCTGAAACTCTAAAATGTTGTACAGATCTTATTAATAACATAGTAAGTGTCTCTAGGGTTTGAGAGGCTCTTAGGTGAAGTTTGTCATTTGGAAGGGTCAGTATGCTGGGGTTTTCTATTTTTTATTTTTAGCTCCTACGACAGTCCCTAACTAACTAACAAAAAAGTGTGCTGTATTTGAAGTGTGAATAGAAGCACAGTGGCCCTCTAGCTCTCCTCGGTTCAGTAACTGTGGAGGGCTCTAGAGTTAGAACAACTCAGTTCTTCTTATAGACCAACTGTGACAGTGTTTTTAATCCTTCTGTGTTTTGTGGTTTCTGAGGCATTTGATTCCATTGAGTCAGGAAAGAAATATTGGGTGTAAGGACTGTTCATCTTAGGTAGGCAGAAGTGTGCCAACACCAGGGACAAGTGGTTCTTAGCAGACTGTGGGCCGACAAAAATAAGAGATCACATTAGTCCCAGGCTGCCAAGAAGCTTTTCCGCCAGTAAAGTGAGTCTGCTAATGTTCTGAGCAGAGATTCTGTAAGATTCTAGGAAGGAAACAAGCAGTCCAGAGACTCTTAGCTGTAAATCTCCAGGAGATACAGCATACATACACTGTATTTGCAGGTATATTGATGCTTATGAGCTTAAGAACAAATGCCTCCACCCCAGAAACTGCAAAACACATAGTACATAACTACCAAACATTTTTAGAGGCAACAAATGTTTGAAACAAACCTTTCCAAGCTTCATTTACAAATGGCTTCTGCTCTGGAAAGCTTCGCAACACAAATTCCACAGCTGTTTCAGAATGCTAGTTTACTACTGACTTCACGAATCCAGCTCAAAAGTTACATTAAAACACCAGGAAAAACAGACAAAGGAAAATAGAAAAGCAACTGAAATTCTCTAAAGAAGCAGAAAAAGGAGCCATGGTTACTTTCATGTATGATTCCAACATTAAAACATGACCCAAAATAAGGTCAGACAAAGTTACTTCATCATCAATGTGATCATGAAAATAAAGAAATTTATGCAGACAATGAAATTTTTTTTTTACCAGAAATTAGATGGAAGTAAAATGAGTGAAGGGTAAATAAATGGAAAGGAAATAAGTAATGGGTGAAGGGCCAAGTGTTTGATATGCTCGTTAAAAAACGGTGCCCAAGTGTGTCTTGCTACGTAACTGTTGGATGATATTCATACTGTATATCTTGTTCCCTACAACCCTAAAACCAAAAGAACTGTGGTAAAACTGTCCCAATAAATACACAAAGACATTCATTCAACACACTTCCAAAGCAGCTTTTCTTTGTAATCTTAACTGACCCATGAAAACATATCTTATTTCCTCTGTGCAATGTTCATAAATAACTTGGGGACTGCAGTACTTTTCTGCTTGACAACTTAGCCATTGAATTATGAACACATTGTCATGTATCACTTTCAAGTATACATTTAGTACATCCTCATTTTCTTTTCCATTTTTGTTTGTAATTTATGAAATAGAATCCTTTTGCCAGCTGGTAGATTACTACCTAAATAGATTTTCAACTTTTAGTTTATTTTTTAAGGAATATATTTTAAACTGTATGAGAGAGAGAGAGAGAGAGAGAGAGAGAGAGAGAGAGAGAGAGAGAGAGAGAGAGAGAGAGTGCAGGTACCTCTGGAGGCCAGAAGAGGATGTCAGATCACTTAGAGCATGAGTAACAGGCAGTGGTGAACTGCCCAATACGGGTCTTGGGGAACAAACTCATCTCCTTTGAAAGAGCAGCCATCCCTCCAGCTGGAAGAGATGTGATCCATGCATAAGACACCTGGGCCATGTGTTATAGTTACTACACAGCCCCTTAGCATATAGAACTTCTATTCAGGAAGAAGTTTTCCATTGTAGAGATTTGTGCTTAAGACTTTGGTCTACACACTCATTTCCCCCCAAATTTAGAACTTACTAAGTTTTTCAGTTATTTTTTCTTCTTAACCATCGGAATGTGGGAAAAACTATTGCTTCTGCAAAATGATGAAGAGTCAAAGCCTGCAGTGATAACATTTCATAGGTAGAAGTCCCTTGTAATTTCACAGGCTCCAACTCCTCAGCTGTGCTAGCGCAGCAGGCTCCCTGGACAGAGGCTGCTCAAGGGCTTGCAGCAAAGAAACTTATTTCTTCTAAGAATTTTGAAGCTTGTCAATGTGTGAAATACAGAATTTTCTGCATTACAACCTGTGCACACCACACAGCTTCTGAATTTTTAACCTTCTCTATTGCTGCACCATGATTCTCACTCTTCTTGTGTTTTAGTTGGCTACATTGACATAACTATTAATAATGGCAATCCATTGAATAGTTATGTATTATGTTTTCATGATGTTCTGTAGGTTGGCAATATGGCTCAACAAGTTAGCGCACTTGCTGCCAAGATGGATAATCTGAGTTTGACCTCAAGGAACCCACAATATGGAAGAAGAGCTGCATTCTGAACATTGTCCTCTGGCATACACATACGTGTAACACATGCGCACATAGGCATGTATGCATTCATATGTAAAACAAAGTTTTTTCTCATATACTGATCTCCAGTGATAGAAAGTTGTTTACTTGTGCACTAACATGTCATAGTGGTGATTATAAATCAAAACAATATTCTTAACAAGTGATCTCTAGACTTTATTACAAGCTGGATGCTTTGTTCAGAGTTCCACACACTTATTTCCCTGTTAAAATATTCCTTCATCTGGGGGAGGACAAATGAAAATGTTGGCATTGGTAAATAGTATGAAAACTCTCAGGTGATTGTGGTGGAAGCTGTGCTTCACATTATTCTCCTTTATCATTTTTATGCATCTCTGTATGGGAAGAGGTTGGATATAGTTTCTTCTGGCAAAGAGATAGAACAATGCACTTCGGGTGACAGAACTTGCAATTGGCTGAGTAGCACTTCAGAATATGGACTTTGTGCCCTCTCTTGTTTCCTTCTTTATTATATATATTATAATTTTGTTTTTATTTATTCATTGATTGATTGAGATAAGGTCACATGTATTTTCAACTGTCTTTCAGGTGGCTTTGAAGTTGAGAATGATTGTGAACATTTCATCTTCCTGCCTCTATTTCCTGAGGGCTGGAATTACAAATGTGTGTTGTATGTGTTACTGGAAATATAATATAAGGTTTTATACATGTTAAGCAGGCAAGAAAGTTCTAAAGCCATTTTTGCAATGGTGTGAGAGGTCTATGTGAAGTCTTGTATGTCTTGGGAACAAGGAAGAATGTGGGAACTAACAAATTGCTGTTGGAACTATATTAGAAGAAAGGTGTACAAACTCAGATGGTCTCACATTACAGATGTCAATTATTAACTCATGCTACAAAGCCCTTATTATTTTTATTTTGAAAGGAGTAAAAGACCGATGGTAGGCTGGCTATACTTCCAACTATTGTTACGTTGACCATGAAGTCAGACTTTAGGGTTTTCCATTTTGATGGAGTCATCTCTGAATAGCTTGGCTGCATGTTTAAGGAATGTGTCTACATATGTAACTACAAACACAGCAAACACTTTTGCGGAAAAGGCACTTGATTCTCCCTGTTCTTTGTTCAGAGAATCACTTCCTGCAGGTTGAGGCACCGTTCTGTAGGCTTCTGGAACTATCTGATTTTAGGTCCACTACAGATTTCCAGTCTTGTGGTATCTACAAAACACACTAATAAAAGGGGGGGGGGGATAAACCTCCAAACAGGACACAAGGCTTCATCCTTCAGTGAGACACGCTTATTTCATGGGATCAATGACTCTTCTTCATCCCCCTGCTGGCAAAGAAAAGAGTGTTGCAGAAAGTCAGAATACAGGAAACAGCTAGGCTAGGCTGGCAGATTCCCAGAGTGTTCTGTTAGGATCCTCGGTCCCTAGCAAATACATACTGCTGGGCATGTCTTCCTTTCTTCAGGTAAAAGTGGGTAACAGGTTTTGTGTCCTGTTATTGCTTAGAATGTGTATCTGAGAAGTTTGTAGGCAGACTCTGGAAGCCAAGGTTTTCTATGGACTCGAGTTTTTAAAGACAATGGGGACTTCTGCAATCCTACTGAAGCTAGGGCTATTCCAGATGAGCCCACGGGCAAGGACTTTGGCCATTTCACTATGTTCATGACCAAGGATGTCATATTGTAGACCTTGTCTATGGAGATGAACCAACAGACAAGAAAGCAGGCCTAATAATCACGTTCAGACACAATGAAGTAGTCAGAGTTAGAAATGCAGTCACTTAATTCTCCTTCATCTTTCCCTCTTATCTAAATTCACATACATAATGGGGCAAAGAGAATGACATTTGAGCGCAGTGTAGCACAGATAAGTGCAATGGCTGCTTATGAGAGGGTAGAGCAGAGTAGAGAGAAGTTTCAAATAAGCCATGGAAAACCACTAAAGTGAATACAAGGCTCAGAAATAAAAGTATGTAAAGTTGCAGAATCTGTTGGCTTCTCTAGGAAAATGCCAACAGCAGCAAAGCAAAGGGGATTGTGACTGAGAGCCTTTGGAGAAATAATATTAAGAGAGCACACGTTCAAACACTTGAATTGCAAAACAATCCAGAAGTGTGCATCTTGTAGTGTATAAAATGTAAGTGCAAACATTTTCTGAAGTCTTGAATAGACAGTGCTGTGCCTCTAAAGTTAAATTTTACTTTCAACTTTATTACTATTACTAATATTGAATTTCTCAGAAATTATTTTCCTTCTGGTTTCAAAAATATAATAAGTTATTCCATAAGAATTCTGGGGATGTCCCAGCAATGGGACAAAAGCTCAACAGTACACATAAGTAATGTTTTTCCCCAAAGCCCATTGCTGACAGTATGTTTAATGTTTTCAATAAAATGAGAGTTCACCAATGCTTCTAAGTTTTTCATATATTTTCCATTCCTCAAAGTGGATATCATTTTAGAAACATTTATTTCTTTAAAATGTGTTATGTAGCTTGGACATCTTTTGTAATGACATGAGATGCATCTCTTCCACTAACTGACACAGGCCACCCAAAATTTATATTCAAAAATGGTTGGGTGATGTGGAATCTGTATACATGAATACCACTGTAGATGTTCACACTTATTTCTTTCTCTTTTTGAATATTTATTTATTACTTTTATTTGGTGATGTGTATGAGTTTATGTGTACCACATGTGTGCAAGTGTCCACAGAGGCCAGAAGGTATCAGATAACCCTGGAAATGGAGTTGTAGGTGTTTATGAGTTACCTCATGTGGTTCCTAGGAATTTGATCCAGGTCCTCCGCAAGAGCAGGAAGTGCTCTTAACCAATGAACAATATCTCCAAGTTATCACATTGTTTTAAAATATGCTAAACTATTATTCTAATCACTATTCATATCACAATATATATTAAGATATCTATCTATCTATCTATCTATCTATCTATCTATCTATCTATCTATCTATCTATCTATCTATCTATCTATCTATCTCAGGAATTATGCTGGGCTGTAACATGAGGGCCTGCTTGTTGGGGTTTCTGTCCTTCCCAATTCCCAGAGCTGGTAAGCCCCAAAGAAAATCACACAGAGAGTCTACATAAGTTATAAACTGTTTGGCCCATTAGTTCAGGCTTCTTATTAACTCTTATAACTTATATTAGCCCATTATTCTTATCTATGTTAGCCACATGGCTCGGTACCTTTTTCAGCAGGGCAGGTCACATCTTCCTTTTTCGGTGTCTGGACAGGACTGGGGAAAGAGCTTCCTTCCTCCCAGAATACTCCTGTTCTCCTTGCCCCTCCTCTACTTCTTGTCTAGTTGTCCTGCCTATAATTCCCGCCTTGCTACTGGCCAATTAGCGTTTATTTAAAACATAATTGACACAATACAGAATTGTCCCATACTACTGGACATTGAAAAATGCTAGTGAGCAAGATAAACAAGTTCTTGCTGGGAATAGCAAGTAAACTGTGTTTTGCTGTAAAGTTTAAGCAATAAATGCATGGTACAAAAAAGAACTTTGTTTAAATTGGAGAGAAAAGAGACAATGAAAGACAGGAGGGAGAGAGAAGAAGAGAATAGCATTTAAAGTGATACCTAAAGGACAGTTGATTTAAACAGAAAGTTATCTGGTAACAAGTAGAAGAATATTCCAGAATAATTAAAGTAATAACAACACTCATGTTCCTAGTGGTTGCCAAGTGAGAGTCTGAACATTTTACATACACTAACCGAAGGAGGTTTTACTTAATTGCCACATTGGAGATAACAGGTTCAAAGACATCAAAACTTACTGAAGTATCACAGTTATAGGGTATTATAGTATAGTCCACAGACTGTGCTTCTTACTCCAGACCATTGGGAAAAGATGAGCTGGCTTGGGTTACTTTTTTGGGGATTATCCCACCTCTTTCTAGCTATGGTAGAGGACAGAGTGAAAACCATTGGAGTTCAGAGACGGAAGTATGTGAAGGTCTCAGGAGCTGGAAGTTCCCCTGCAGCCAATCAATCCTGCTAGGCAGAGTGAGTCCAAGGCCCTCCCATTCACCCCTGGCTGCAGTGTGCATGTCAGAGCAAGTGACTGATCAGCTAGAGTTGAGAGCATTTAAGAAGCTCTTGCAGTAATCAAGGTGAGAAATGTCAGTGGCCTGAACTAGAAATGGAGATAAATGAATGATTTCTAGCTTTTCGAAGAAACCAGAGGCTCATAATTTTTCTAGAGAAGTTTCTTTAAAGAGAGTAGTAAAATTAAACAGAGTCTTTCACTCGGTGCTCTGTGTTGTAGAAGTTGCAGTTAGGGTATTTACATTACCCTGCTCAGTTACTTAGGGATCTGCAGTAGGACAACTTCACAACGTTAGAATAATTCCATTTCACTGAAAACTTAAGCAGTATGTGAGCAAGCGTTTAATGATGCTCTCCTTGGAGGGTTTTATTTAAACAACTCCCATACCAGTATAAAGGCTGGAGGAGTTGATAAAACATGATTTAAGAATTCTAATTTTCACAAACATGCCAAGAAGACAATGCGTCTATCCTCACAGGGAGGGATTTCAAGGAGTAAGTGTATGCTAAATCTTCAAAGCAGCTTATAGACTTTAGTTGTGGAATGCTTAAATCTCACTTTGGAATTAAGAAACTAAATATTACATTATTATTATTTCTCACAGGTGCATTACATGCAAAGAGTGCCCTACACATTCTATCCCTATGACTAGTTTAAAGAGGTTATTGAGGTACTCATTTGTCATTTAGACTATGACAGGAGTCCTTGGATCAATACAGAACCAATTAAGGACTTATTGACATATGATTAAACATTGTGTACAGGGTCTCATGTATCCTAGGCTGGTTTTCAAATCTCTATAATGCTGAGGATACCATTGAACTTCTGATCTCTGGATTGTGTACCTCTAGGTCTGGCATTACAGGTGTGTACAATCATACTCATGTATGCAATATCAGAGATTAACCTGGGGGTTTGTGAATGTTAGACAATCACCCCACCAACCAAGTTGCAATCTCAGTTCAACATATTTAATCGGTTAAGTTTTTGTCCCATGGATATACCTAGAAAACCATAACTGCAATGAAAGGAATGAACGGATAGACCACCACGTCCTAAATTTTCTTGAGCTCCATTTGCAACATTCCTGGTTCCAGTTCTTCATAGCCTCAGGAATCCAGGTCCAGAGTCCTGTTACAGAATGTCAGTTTGAGCTTTTGTCAAGATTATAGTAAACACCAAGAGTAGACACTCATTTAGTGTTCATTATTCCATTCTGCTAATTCAAGAGCAATCTCTGTTTTTTAGAGAAATTATTCTGTTTATTTCCTGCTCTAGGAAATTGATTAGCATTTTTGTACAGCCCACTTCTTTTCTGACCCACGGAGCTTTTTTTTTTTTTTAGATATTTCAGTGCATGAGATGTATTATTTTATTTTGAAATTAAAATTTCACTAACATCATGTAAAACTGCAGAGTGAATTGATGTTTTCTAAAACTTTTTCTTTATTATACTGAATCTTTTGTTTTGGTTATCTATTTTAGATTTATTCTTTTTATTATTATATCAGAAAAGAACAGCCTTAGCGTTATTTGATGCACTCTGTCCTCACAGACTCTGGGTTACATTTGATATGTCCCTCATAAGTTTTTGCTTAGAGTCTTTTAGACTGCTTAGAAAGGTTGTTTTTAGATTTACACAGTAAGTTATTCCATCTTTTTTAGCTTATAGATTTTGAGTTTTGGCAGTTCAAAGAATTGCATCATCACATCACAGTCTGTGGATGCAGAACAGCTCCATGATCCCCAGTCCTCTCCTGTCACCTGCTAGATGTCCCCTTTGTTCCACACCTTCAAGTCCTGGCAACCACTGCCTCTTCATATAACCAGGATTGTCCTTTATCAGAATGTGGGTGGAGTCATAAATTTTATGTCTTTCATTTTGACATTTTAGAGCTTTTCAGCTTTTTGAAATTTTCTATTGGTTTCATTGTATTAAAAACCAATATATGTTAAATAAAGCTTAACTTTAATAGTGAACTATTAATTTACATAATTCCTATGTTCATTCTATTTTTAGAACTTACAAAGTTCTTCAGCATATATATCATTGTTTTGCCTTCATAAAAATCTTGTGGAGTGGACAGGTGTCCTTGTCCCTTTTTTTAATTAATTAATTAAAGACAATCTTTTCTCATATTAAATACTTATCCAGTTCCCACTCCCTCCATTCCTCCCAATTCTCCCACCTTCCCCACTTCACTCCACAGAGAGGGTAAGTCCTTCCATGGGAATTCAACAAAGTCTGACATATGACTCTGAGGCAAGGTCAAGGCCCTCCTCCCTATATTTAGGTTGATCAAGGTATCCCTCCAAAAAGAATGGGCTCCAAAAAGGCAGTTCAAGTACTAAGAGTAAATCTTAGACCCAATTCCAATGGCCGCAAAGACTGCCCCAGTCACACATTTGTCACCCACATTCAGAGAGCCTAGTTTAGTCCTATGCAGGTTTCCCTACTATCAGTTCAGCATCAGTGAGCTCCCACTAACTCAGTTCAGCTGTTTCTGTAGGTGTCCCCATCATAGTCTTGACCCCTTTGCTTCTCCCTCTCTTTGACTGGTCTCCAGAAGGGCAGCCTAGTGCTTAGCTGTGTATCTCTGCCTCTGCTTCCATTGGTTGATGCCCAAGTACCTGTAGGCCATAAGCTGTCATTAGTTGCTGCTATGATGACAATTAACGTAGTCATCAAGCTGATTACAGGAGATTACAGGCTTCTTCTCCACTATTACATAGAGTCCTAGCTGGGGTCATCCTAGTGGATTCCTGGAAATTTCCCTGGTGCCAAGTTTCACCCTAGCCCCAGAATGACTCTCATGATTAAGATATCTCTTGCCTTGCTCTGCTCTCTGTCCTTCCCCCATCTTGATCCTCCTGTTCCCTCATGTTCTCCTCCTTCTTCCCTTTCTCCCCTCACTCTTTCTTTCTTCCCTACCTTCCCCATGTTCACAATTTTCTCAGGATATCTTGTCTATTTCCCCTTCCTTGGTAATCCATGCATCAACTATAATACATGGATTATAGAAAATACCAAGAGTAGACACTCATTTAGCTTCCATTGTGTTAAAACAAAAGTAATCTCTTGAGATTATACAGTGTTGCTGTCTACCAACAGTCCTTTCTTTTATTGTAGATTGATACTCTACTGTATGACTATATCATAGCTGCTTATCAATTCTACTTAAATATTTAGGTAATTTTCATATCATACATATCACAGATAAAGATCACATGAATGTTTTTATTCAGATCTTTCATGAAAATTTTCTTTCTGTGTCTTAGTAAAGTGTTTCAATGAGAGCCACTTGATTATACAGGAAAAATACATTTGACTTTTAAATGAGCCATCTCCAGGTTTCTTGCTTTCTGAAAAGATTGTACTATATCAGTTTCACTTTGTCACTCGCAGAACTAAGCATGAGGCTGTAGGTTAGCAAGCAGCATCTCTCTGTGGTTTCTGCTGCACGTTCCTGCATGAGCTATACCCCTACTTCCATCAAAGATGGACTGACGGGAAAGTGCACGCCAAATAAATCCTTTATTCCCCGAGGTTGCTTTGGTCAGAGTGTTTCACCAAAACAACGAAAAGCAAACTAGAATGCAAGCTCTGATGTTCTTTAAAATACTTATCTCACCCTGGGGTCTTTATTCCTTTGTTTTGATTTGTGTTTAGAAGAAACCTGTCAAGAACTAAGACCTTTCTTGATTTATGAACAACCTTATCCCAGCTTAGAAAACAAATAAGTCTAAAGCAGTAGATGAGACCTTTTAATATAGTTCCTCATATTGTAGTGACCTCACCCATAAAATTATTGTTGTTGCTGCCTTATAACTGCTATGAATCAAATGTAAAATTTTTTGAAGACAGACGTCTGCCAAAGGGGTCCCAACACACAGGTTGAGAACCACTGGCCTAAAGAATCAAAAAATTTAGACATAGTATTAAAATCATATAAAACTGCAAAGATGGGAACCCATTATTGAGTGGGTCTGCAGAATGAAACCCACTTGAGCTGTCACTTTCATGAAATAGCCTGAGAGGGCCTAGACATCCCTCCTTATTCTTCAATATTGGTGAATATACTAACACTAAAAACGTTCCCTTGTGTTCTTTATGTCCCCTGCTCCCTGTCTCAAGTGTAAAGAAACAGTCATAAATAATTGAGCACTCAAAAGCTTCATTAGGACAATCATTCAGTGCAGTGAGCCACAGTCAGCCTGGCCATGCAACTTTCCAAGTGCTTAAAACTGGTCAATGCATGTATGTGTGGATGTGTGAGTGCTTAGTACATGTGTGTATCCTATACCTATGTAGAAGTTTCCCTGCCAGAACTAACATTCCTTTGAATCTGTTTCAAAGGAGTCTATTGCTCAGTCCACAAAATCAAATGTACAAACAAAATGTCATTCTTTTTCGGGAATGTGGCCACTGATAGGTTTCCCACATCTACCAGCACCAATTTTACTCAGAGGGTCAATAACTGAGAAGAAAGGGGACATCAAGTTGGGAGGGGAATCTGTTGTGGGTATCACAGGAGGAGTTTGGGGGTAGAGTGAGAAGGTACACTGAAAACTTTAGACACAAGTAAGGAATTCTTAGAGAATAAATCAAAATGTGATCTAAAAAAGTTTTTCATAGTCCTGAGGAAATCCATGGTTTGATGTTTCACTCTGATTATTTTGAAGCAGAACATCGTTGTGCTATTTGAGGGGTACCAGAACCATACGTAACGAGTACAGCTTGCCAGATGCGTGGAATTTGTATCCTCTGAAGCCACTGTGACCAATACTAGCTCTGTATTTCCAAGTTCTGATGCAGCCATGTATGCTTAGTTTCAAGTTTCTTCTGTTGAGCCCAGCAATCCCCAGGCAGGTGCTCTGACTTTGCTGAATTCTGCACAACTAACCACTCTAAGATCTTGCCATCTCCCCAAGAATCTCTAGACTACAGCCTCGATCCCAGACAAGCTTGCCATTCCTCAGATCCTCTGCCTTCTACTGCCACTTTTAAACTTGTCACCAGTTTGTCTCCTGCTCCAAACATATCAGAGTCATCCAGTTACCTTACATTTATAGTCAGAAAGGCTTTGAGGATTTCAACAATTATTAGCTTGTAGTCCCCAAAACTGCTGAAAGAAAGATGCATGAAAAGCCTGACTTTTATTGGAAATTTGGAGAGAATGGGGAGAGCATAAGAGCAATTAAAAATATATATTAATATTCCTAGTCTCTATACAAATGCTACTCTTTGCATCTTACACTCCTATTTCAGTTTTATAGCGTAAAGAGAATATGTCAGAGTGAGGATGTGAGAGAGAAGGTCAAGGACACACTTAGGTTTCTATGTGTGTGATTTACTCCATTTAAAATGTAGACTCCACATGTGTGGGCATGCGTATGATGTGTAACATATATGAGTTGCTTTCTTTTAAAATTTTGCCATACTTTTTCATTTATTTCAGTGCTTCTCAACCTGTTCGTTATGACCCTTTTGAGGGTCAAACAACCATCTCACAGAGGTCACCTAAGAATCTTGCACATCAGACATTTACATTATGATTCATAACAGTAGCAAAATTACATCATGAAGAAGCAATGCAAATAATTTTATGGTTGGGATCACTAAAACTTAAGGAACTACATGAAATGATTGCAGCATAGGGAAGGTTGAAGAAACACTGGTTTATATACGTGGTGGGAGGGGTGGCAAGTGCCTTTACCCACCAGGTATCCTGCTGGCCTTTCATACTATTTTTTAAATTTTCTTTATTCTTGAGAATTTCATATATGTATACAATCAAAGATGTTATGCATCCTCCATCTTCCCCCTCCAATTCCCTTCACAAGTGTCCCTGAGGACTTGATGTTTTTGCTTGACTGCTCTCAACTTCGGACAGAGAAGCTCCATTTTGCAACATGAAGAAGTTAATGAAAAGATGTCCAAGATGAAGAATAAAAGATTGGGTGCTACTCTTGTGAATGTATCCAAGAGATGCCCAATCATACTACAAAAGCATATGTTCAACTATGTTCATAGCAGCATTATTTGTAATAGCCAGAACCTGGAAACAACCTAGATGCCCCTCAATGGAAGAATGGATAAAGAAAGTATGGAATATATACACATTGGAGTACTACTCAGCGGTAAAAAGCAATGACATCTTGAATTTTTCATGCAAATGGATGGAAATAGAAAACACTATCCTGAATAAGACAATCCAGACCCAAAAAGATGAATATGGTCTGTGTTCACTCATTAGTGGACTCTAGCCATAAACAAAGGACATTAAGCTTATAGTTCACAAACCTAGAGAAGCCAAATAACAAGGTGAACCCAAAGAAAAACATATATAGATCCTCCTGGAAATTGGAAGCAGACAAGATCGAGGGGCAAAGTTGGGAGCATGGGGGTGGGGGTGAGGGTTGGGACAGGGGAAGAGAGAAGGGAGAAGGGAAGGATTGGGGAGAGCTTGGGGGAGTGGGAAGGTTGAGATGGAGGAAGGGCAGATATAGGAGCAGGGAAGAAGATATCTACATTAAGGGAACCATTTTAGGGTTGGCAAGAAACTTGGCTCTAGAGGGGATCCCAGGAGTCCATGGGGATGTCCCCAGTTAGGTCCTTGGGCAGCAGAGGAGAGGATGCCTGAACTGGCCTTCCCCCATAATCACAATGATGATTATCTTGAATATCACCATAGAATCTTCGTCCGGTGATGGATGGAGATAGAGAGAGAGACCCACATCAGAGCACTGGACTGAACTCCCAAGGTCCAGTTGAAGAGCAGAAGGAAGGAGGAGATGAGCAAGGAAGTCAGAACCGGGAGGGGTTGGTCCACCCACTGAGACAGTGTGCCTGATCTAATGGGAGCTCACCAAATCCAGCTGGACTGGGATTGAATGAGCATGTGATCAAATCGTACTCTCTGAATGTGGCTGACAATGGGGGCTGACTGAGAAGCCATTGATAATGGCACTGGGACTTGTTTCTACTGCATGTACTGGCTTTTGGGGACAGTAGTGTATTTGGATGCATACCTTTCTAGGCCTGGATGGAGGCAGGAGGGCTTTGGACTTCCCACAGAGCAGGGTACCCTGCCCTATCTTATGGCTGGAGAGGGAGGGAGGAGGGTGAGTGGGGGAGAAGAAGAGGATTGGGAGGAGGGGAGGAAGTGGAAATTTTTGAATGGAAAAAAATAAAAATAATAATAATTAAAATAGACTGGGTGCTTGGCCTTTGACCTTTTCAATAAGAGGATAAAGAATGGTAACCTCAATTCTAACATCTTCAGTAGAATCCTGTGATATATTTATCATGCAGTCCTCACAGTTACAGTGCAGCTGCTTGCTTCCAAAGGGATTTGTCTTGATAAAAATCTGTGAACAAGGGACATTAAGTAAATAGACAATTGGCATGGAAGGCAACCTCAGAGTTTCTTTGGGAGATGGGACTATCCCCAAGAGTCCACTGACTGCTAAACTACAGAGCATTTATTTAAGACCGTAAAAATATTAGTAAAAGTATTGGTATGGTTTTAATGTGATTCATCTCCAAAGGCTTGATAAAATTCATTTCCTTGTAAATAAGTATTAGTAGAAAATATTACAAATACATGTTTTATACCCATACTGTTTTTACAGCCTAAGGAGCACACTTTAAGAAGTAAATTATCAAAGCCTAAGTGGGATAAACGAATTCAGATCATTCTTCTTTCCCACCCAACCTAGTAACTTCCCAGTAAATTTTTGCAGTGGTCACTGCCACGAAGAACTGAGCTCAGCCACTCCTGCAAGAGCTGATCCCATCTACACCAGCAAGAGCAAGAGTTTACTGGTATAGAACCATTGTGCACACAGTTCTCTCACAAGGGAGTCTGATCTCATCCGCACCAGCAAGAATTTAATGTTATAGAACCATTATGCATATTGTCCCTCATGTGTCTTTTGCATCATCATAAGAACCTCCAAGTGTAGCCATACTTTTGCCATATTTCACCTTTGCTCATCCTCTGGAGACTGCTCATTGTTCAGGCAAAACGCTGATAGCCTCTGCTGCCAAACCTAAAGACCTACCATCCTTTTGATCTGGCTTACCACACCTTTTGCTATCACAAACTAAATAATCCTAGTGCAATGGTATGGCTGTATGCCATTCCCCACTCTCATGTGTTAGACTGAGTGTACATAGAAACTGATGTCGAACTGTTGCTTAGTCATGGATAGCTACTACTTGAACTTGAGAAAAAATTAAAGTGCTTGTTTTTCAGGTGGCACTTTCTGAAAGACATCTGTTAGTGACTCAGACATTAAGAAAATATTTATCTCTGATAACTTCCTTTTGGGACTTCTATCTGTTTTGTTTACATGACAATATACTATTTATATGATAATATCAATATATTATTGACAATATTAATAGCTATTGATATAACATATCAATATACTATTGACAATATTAATAACTACTGATATGATATATAAATATTGATATGATACTGTAATATCAGTATACTATTGATATGATAAAGTAAAAGCTGGAAAACTCCATAAGCATCTTGTTTGGTCCCTAACTTGATGGATTTATGTTTTTAAGTTAAGGTGACTCCAGTTCTGAGTTGCAGCCTGAGTGACTGACAGTCACTGTCTAGATGGAGAGGGATTTGTCATTTTAACTATCCATTTAGAAGTTGTGTGGAAACCCACTGCTGATGTGGCCCCTGTTTTGAAGTTGTGAGCTCACACTGCTCACTATGCGGAACTTAGTATCCTGCACAAATTCTCAAAGCCACTGTGACTAAGTGGCAATCTCATGAGGAGCCGTGGATTTCCTGGGACTTGTTTAACTAACCCAAACAGAGCTGCAAAGAGCAAGTTACAGTATGGCTTGTGAATTCCCGTGGAACATGTGAATTAGAAGACACATCAGGAGAAAGTGTGGAGACTGTGTCATTTTCATTTCACTCTTGGCTGTGTGCAGCTCCTCCAGGCTCAAGCGTTAGGCAGAGACTAACAACGGCAGATAGAAAACTATTTTCCTAGATATTGTCAGCAAATCAACTACTTTTAATGTGGGGTTGAAATCTAGGAAAAGCTGTCGCCATCAACATTTCTCAGGAGCTGAATCGAGCTTGAATAGAGAAATAGGGCTCTTAGTAAAGGAGGTTTGACCTGAGAGCCAGGTATTTTAAGAGAGATTTAAAAACATTTGGGGAGACAAACTTCTGAAAATATGGTGCTTTAATATATTGTTTACTTGAGAAAAGACCATGCGCCTTGATGTACAGTTTAGTACCAAATCTAATCTATCTTTTCTCTGGTGTCTTTCATCAAGTGACTTTGGTGAGGAGTTGATCTTTCCATTTCCCTCTTGTGCACACCCAGCTCTGTGGATCTCATCCTGTTAGTCAGGAGCAATGATAAGGAAACTGGAACACCCCAATGTAGCTTTGAAGCTTAACAAGAAGTATACTGAAATTCCTTGTTGTCTTTTCAAATAGCCTTATGAGGGCTGTTTAATCAACTGAGATTATACTTCAACCTATAAACTCTAGGAATATCCTCCTTCCCAGTGGTCTTTTGTGAGAATTTTAGTATATTATTCTCAAACTGTATTTCCTCTAACACTTGTGGTTATGGAGACAAATGTGCTCTTTAGAGTTTAGAGGTTGCACTATTCATGTTAAGTGTATAACTGAACACCTTGGGTGAAGGCTTCCACAGAATACTAACATGTGCTCTGTGCAGTGTTCACACAGTATGCCACATGCAGTGTACTAATATTTTGAAAACTAATGGATATTTATACTCAATGGATTAAGTAGCTTATATAAATTATGTGTTGATATAAAG